>JAAGVU020000025.1:5760847-5777259 GCA_011763525.2 Mormyrus iriodes
AAGCCCAAAACGAACACTGACCCATCTGGGGGTCTGCAACCCATATACCCCTAGTGGGGTCCTAAAGAACCCCAAGTAGATGTGAGGGTTAAGGACACATTTCCCTGCTGTATCTCCATGGCTGTATCATCAGCTGTGGCATTTGGGCCAGAAGGTCTTACGGTCACATACAGGAGTATGAGCCCTTGACAGTTTTATATTCTTTCCCAGCTCCAGCTGCTCTTTTACAGCTGCCCTGTGCACAGGAGTCCAGGCTGTTCATTTTCCGCCGGTACGGAGTTGCTCTCGTTAATGTGATTCAAAGGCCTGCATCCACCATCGGCTTCAATCAATAGCCGTTTCATTTTGCACCATCTCTCAATGCCTTATAAAGAGCAGCCACGCTTGCAGACCTCTCGTTACCAGCCTCCCTCGGGTGCCGGAACATTCCACGATCCTTCGGCCCCGTACACCAGCTGGACTCCAAATCAAAACATTAAATTGTGTACACCTCCCGTTTGTGGCCTGACAACTGTGGGAATATGAGGGAAAACAAGTGCTTTTCACATTTTCCCCCTACAATATTTCAATATATGCTTGTGATGCAAAAGCAGAAATATAACAATCACTCCAGGCTGGACACTAAAGAGTAGCTTTTAGGCGAGTAGCAGACCTATAATAGCTCACACAGCCATAAACACGCATTCACTCAAACCAACTTATGTGAGTGCTGGAGACTCAGGATTGGAAAGTACGTAAAAAAAGAATGATGATGATATAAGAGTAAACGTGCAAAGGTGCATAAAGACTCTCTGCAGGCTGTATGTGTTCAAATGCATTTTCATACTTTTTTTTTACTGGAGAGAGAGACTCCATAATCTCTCAGCTCCATTCATATGTGCATGTATATATGAGTTTGCCTCTTTAGATGTGCATGTTTAATCCAAAGCATTACAGAATGCAGTAAATCACACATCACTCAATGCATACGGAACAATTCAATAAGCATGGTCAGCCGTAATCATCTAGATATATATTTCTATAATGCAGGGCAGGTTAGAATTTTTGTTCTAATATGTTATATGAATCATAAGGTCACATGTAATGGTCAGATGACTTTTTACTTTCTTTGTAGCATGCACTTCACTTAAACGTAACGTAACTATGATACCTTAAGGCTTACTTATATACACGCAAACACACACACACACACGCACACACACACGTTTGTATTCATATCTTTGTGGGGACCGTCCATTCATTTCTATTGGAAAATAATCCTAATCCCAAGTATGACAACCTTAACCTCTTCCCAGCCCTAACCTTAACAATAAGTAACCAAACAAAATATAAGACTAGTTTAAGCTAGTTTAGTCTAAGAATAGTTTTTTGCCTCCCCCCCAAAAAAAAAATTATATATACCTGAGACACACACACACACACACACACACACACACACAGGATTTTGTATTTTCTACACATACGGTGGAAAGTGGACGACTCACCAGGTGTGTTTCCAGGTATAGCTTGAGGCTGTTTGTATCGGCTTTGGGGGGTATCCAGTTCTCGGTTGTCTCCAGGGCCTCTCGCAGCCACTTGATGAACTCATCCAGTTTGCTAACAAAGCCCTGTAATAACAGATTTCAGGAGGAGATATTTCAGCTTTTGTGATTCATGCAGCCTACTGGAATTTCCACTGGACAGCAGTGGAATTTAATTCCAAAAATTTTTGGACAGATGGACTAAACTGCGTGGATGCCAGAGACATGTATTTCATACAGCTGCTGATTAAGTAGAAGATTCTCTTTCCCGGTCAGACCAGCACTTGCAATTTATGCAGACAAATTCAGTTGTTTGAAAATCCCATTTGAAACCACCTGAAATTACATTGGAATTTTACAAGAAACTTAAATTTCCATTAAGGAAAATAATCAAGTAGTCAAGTTGGAAGCAAATTAAACATTAACTTGATGCAGCACCTGCACCTTGTACAGAAAGAAAACTAAAATGAATGTACTTCACTATACCGCCATATATTGTTCAAAGTACAATTCTCACCCGCTTCTAGTCGTTATTAACTGCTTTATTATGACGTCGTTGTGGCGTGTTTCTAGTGCCATCTGCTGGCCAAAAATAAATTTTTGGTTAATTCGTTGAAGTCAGCGTTTGACTTTAGTCTGTTTTGATGTTTTATGTCTGAGTTCGGCTGGTGTTCTGTGTTGTTTTTAAATTATATTTTGAAATAATAAAAAAGCAGAGTAAAAGATCCTTTGGACATTTAGTCAGCAATGTGACCCAGTCCAGATCTATGGACATTTTATGGAAGCCTATAAAGTCCTTAATACTGCACACCCAAAATGTACCGTCTGGCCTACCAATTAAAATTAAAATGACATAATCCAGCTGACATTGAACCATGGGATAATTATGGAAAGCTATTGCTCTAAATGGCAATGACAAAAGATCAGAAATGACTCAATTCATTCAGGAAATTCAGGACTCAAGTCCTGAATGAATCTTTACTGCTGTGTCCACTAAGGTGTTACAGAGGAAAGCACCGTCCACTAAGTAAAAGTGAACTTAGGATAAATGAAAGACACCTGTTTTAATTTTTCTAGTCTCGTATCAGCTGATGTGCATCAATTGTTAAAAAAGACAAGATCAAAACATGACGAATATGGTGAATATCATTTCTCCGATACTGGAAGATCTACACATTTTTGTAGACATTAGAAGACTGCACTGGAAGTCAGTGGTTAGATTTCGATCACAAAAAGCATGTGGCAACATGATGCAGTGACTGGGGTGGTGAGAGTCCACCATTTGGTCAGAGTAATGTTATAAAACGAAAAATTAAATAAAACCCTTCTCTCTCTTACTCTCTCTATCTCTCTCACTCGTTCTCTCTTTCCAGAAGCAAAAGAAAAGAGAAGGAGAGAAAGCTCATCGCGTCACACATGACTAGGCCTTCGAGGTGCCTCCGGTGGAAGCTTCAGCTGCCAGCTGTCTGTTGCCATGAGGATGAAGTCATCTCTGGAGGCCCACATGCTAATGCAATCAATCACCCTGGAGTGTGACACGTATCATTTCAGGGTAGCGTGCCTCACTGGCTCAGCCTGCTCTACTGGGTGATACCCAGTAATACTTGTCCTCCAAACTGCAAAGGGGACCACAAAAAGAGCTGCATCTTATTGAACCTCCTCTTAAAGCGCTGTCTTCCATTCACACTTTGCTGTCTGAATTTTTAAAATATACATCAGTGGATATAGAAAATGGATGGATGGATGGATGGATGGATGGATGAATGGATGGATGTAAATCAGCAATATAATAACATTAATAACATTTTCCACAGCTGTAGCTTTAGCATTTATCTTCAGTCATTAACTTCAAATGAACTTGAACATTTATGCCTGTATATTAATAGGCATTTCATATGTTCAGTCACGCTTGTTTTAAAATATTCTTGTACTAAATTATATTTTAATATAATTTTCATAAAATTTCATAGCAGTATTCACATTTGCTTCTACAAAAGTGCTAAGGACTGAACTATACGATGCAACTCTATATTTTTCCAGCAGGTGGCGCCACTTTTGTATTATCAAGCTGACTGTTTTTCAGTGTAACTGGTAGCTTTTAACGTTGAAAATAAATAATACCTAAAAATGTATACTATATAAGAACAAATATTTTATGTGATATGATTAGTCCACTAAATCTATGTAAACTTTTTGTATTCAAGATATTTTGATCTTGATACAGCAGTTGAAATGCTGTTTCAAGTCATTTACATATTTATTTAATTTCTGTATTTATTGTACTTACTACATGCATGAAGCAGATAAGTGACAGAAATAGTTTACAGTATTAGAAAGAAAATTATTATTTGATGTTTGCTGAGATAATGAACAATGTCATATATATCTTGCAGAAATCAAACAAGCTTTTGCTGAATGTGCATTATTTGCAAAGATATTTGTCCTGAGATGGCCTTTAAATCCTCTTTCAAATATCCTTGATTGTCCCCAAACACGTCGAAGTTGGTGGGGTGAGGTATAGGCTGACTGGAAAATGTTTTCACAGTGGAATTCTGGCACGGGTATCCTATATTGCCACACGATGGCACTGTAGTGTTTAAGTTCTCAGCCTCTCTACCATACGCATCACATCAAGTACATCTGGACCTCAAAACGGCTCATCATGAAGCTACACCCAAAAGAATGTTTAGAGCCAGACAAAAATTAATCAAACTCAAAATGAAGGTGGAAGAAATATTTTACTGCAGGAAGCTACTGAGTTTAAACAGCATTGTTTCTGAACAACACAGATTTACTATTGAATAATTTGGGAATATGGCTATTGTTTTAATTGTATTCAAGGGTGAATGACAAATTTGCAGGTAACTGACAGTATCATTGACAGTGACATTTTTTACCTTGGATCTTGCTTTTACAGTATTGTGTAATCTATGTCTTTGTATCTATCTTTTTATAAATTTAGATCTCCAATAAGCACTAAAGTAAGGATTCAAATTTGTAAAGCAATACCTCAATCTTGTTCCATATGTCTTTATCGTTTTCCTGATGTTGGATGTCTTCCAGTAGCTGTTTGATCAAGTCCTGGTGATGGCGGCAGTGACCTTCGAAAGCAGGACTCCAAGCCGGCTTCTCTGTTCTTTCGCACTCACCGGCATGCCAGTAAGCCTCATCCTCTGACAGCAGGTCACTGAGGGGCCCTGACTCAATGCTCTCGTCAAGAGAAGGGGCAATGTCACTGGAAGACGTAGGTGAGAAATGGCCAGAAGGGAAAGCCTTCTCATACCTGCGGCCAGCCTGGGGGGGTGTCGAGCTTTCCCATTCTGAGTGCACATCTGAGAGTTCCCAGTCATCCACATCCTGGATTGGCTCCTCTGTGGGTCTTTGGGGAAGAGCTTTGGCAATGGTCTCAAGCTTTAATGCAAGAATTTCTGTCTTCTTCAGCTGTGATGGCAGAGCCAGATACTCATCAGAGCCATACCATGACAATTCCTTCAGAGGCCCACCTGTAGTAGGTGGTGGTTTCTTCTCAGGGAGAGCTGGGGAAGCTAGTTTTTGGGCAGGATCACAGATGGTTAAGGGGCTAGTTGCATTGTCAGAAGTGTCTGGAGAGTTTTTTGTGGATGAATTATTGTCTTGTGGGTCGTGAACCAGGAAATTTTCCTGTGAGTCAAGGCTGAGCTTGTGGGAGGCCGGATGCTCCGGGTCACTGGCCTCTCCAGACTCAGATGAGCTTCTCTGAGAGCCAGAGATCTCCAAATTCTGAAAGCTGGCCTGTCCTCTTGGTTGCCAGTTTCTACTATTCACGGTCTGCAGGCTGTCACAGGAGTGTCTGACAGAATTAGGGTAGACAGATGTGAGTTCGAGCCAGAACTTGGAGCGGTCTGGCTGATCCAGGAGTGATGGAGTGCTGCGACTCAAGTCTGCCTGAAACTGAAGAGAAGAGGTGTGTGGTGCTCTCTTAAGGATGGTCTCCGTGTCATCCCGAGACAATCCTTCTGGGTACATCGCCTTTTTTGGCATGGATGGCTGAGTGGGGGACACCTCATTGCAATTTAAGCTGTCCTGTAGGTGTCTTTTGGAGAGTGTACTCTCACACTGGAGAGAATTACGGTTCATTGTGGAAGAAGTGGGGACAGTTTCTGCCGGCTGGCTGGCTGAAGAGTCCTCACGCCTCAACTGGGGGTCTTTTGGACTCCCAATAACAGAGGACAGGTGTTCAGCTGTGACTGTTAGCAGGCCCACACTCTGGATTAGCTCAGGAAAGTCTGACTCCAGTGATGGGAAACAGTGCTGGGACTCCAGGCCCCGAATCTGGCACTGAGCTTCTTCAGCAGGACTGTAGTCACCCAGCTCAAACGCAGTGATGCCACAGTCCAGCGAGAAGTAGTCTTGACTACACTTGATTGTCAGTTGGCCTGAGTCGTCCACCTCTGTCAATGCATCCAGCCGCGCCTGGGGAAAGAGAAGTCCTGTGTTCATATTGTTTTGGGAATTACATATAAGCCAAAGCAATACATATACATTTAACATATAAGATAGTCAGCTGCTTTTTTGCAAGAGTTTACTATACAACAGTAATATTTAAACATTTTGATTAACCTTTTTTTTAGCTTATCTTTAAAATATATTGCATTTTAAATTTCAAGAAAAGAATATATTATAGTTGTAGCTACAGTTCCAGTCAAAAGTTTGGACACACCTACCCATACGAAGGTTTATTTGTTCTATTTCCTACATTTTAGAATAATTATAAAGACATCAAAACTATAAAATAACATATATAGAATTACGTATTGACCAAAAAAAAATACAAAAAATTAAAAAAAAAATACTTTGCAAGGGGGGGCAGCTTTTTGGGTTGGGACTTAGAAAGTTCCCGGTTAAAATCCCTGGGTCAGCAGAGTGATCCCACCATTGGGCGCCTGAGCAAAACCCTTAACCCCAACAGCTCCAGGGACTGGCGGACCCTGCTTTCTCCTCTATGCCAGTTTCATGAGGTGGTCTCCTGGGATGCTTTTCCAGCTGTCCTGAAGGAATTCCCAGAAATGCTGAGGACTCATTGGTGCGTTTCCGTCATTCTCTGGTAAAACTCCTCCAAAACAGTTTCTACTGTGTTTAAGTCAGGCAGCCAGGTCATGTGATACGACATTATCAATCTCCTTTATAGGCAGCTTGGTGTGTTCAAACTTTTGATTCGTACAGTATATATATATATGGGACCTCTGGTTCCAGGCTTGGGGGTCAGATTTCAGGACCTTGAGAATCAGAGTTCTTAAGAAGGGAGCCTAGACTCACGTTACAGAGAAGAGTCAGTGCGCAGTGACCCTTAAGATGACATTGTTCAGTATGAAAAGTAAATATATTTATAGAAAGGTCTCTGGAAACATTCAGGACAGGACAGACACTAGGGTAACAATGGAATCTTTACAGCACAACAAAGCTTCCCCAAACAACGGTATTGCATTTTTTTTTAATAGCTATAGGCTTCTGTCCTGATTTGTAATAGTTCTGCTACATGCTTATGTCAGTTTCACAATGCTAAGAGCACATTGTATCTCTGTTGGCAACACGTATGCAGAGGGCCGGCTGGAGAAGCTCAGGGTTGGGCAGCCCCAGGCACACAGCAGCTGAGCACAAGCCCCTACTGGGTGAGTAAGCGGCATGTAGCATATGAGTGGAAGCACAGTCACTGCAAAGGAGTGAAGCGAGAGGAAGCCCCGCCTGGGAGGGGCACATTACAGCCACTTAAAAGAACTGCTTAGAGATGGCGAGAATGCACAGCCACAGGACATGCGGAAACGCTTTTAATGCCCCTTTCCAAGCCCACCTACCACGAAATGTAATAGGAATGCTATTTTTAAAGTGTATTTATATACTTTTTCCTGTTATTGGTTATTCCCATCATAGTTTATCATCTTGGATTCTATAGTATTTACCTTGATCATGGTTAGAATTTACAGTCAAATTCACTTTCTAGCATACTAAGTAAGTTTGTGGTGATATTCTAAAAATGTCTTTTAAACAGAAGCTGTTTGTGAAGCAATTTATCATTACCACCTGGAGACCTGGCCGTAAATATCAGTCAGAGCTGTATTAGCCAGGCTAGCAGAGCACACACAAGAGCCTGAGACTGCATCTAATATACATAGAGTTACAGTTTTTCACAGACATTATTCACTGCTGCACCTCTTGTGGTTGGTTGATGTGAGTATAATGAGATGGTATGTATGTGAATATTAACATTGGGCATACGGTACAGTGGGAATAGTGCATGAGTACGTGAATTTATCGTGCTGTAACTTACTCCTTTTTTGTTTAATTAAGAAAAAAGATTTGTTTAAAAGTTTAGAAGTTTTTCTTCATTAACTTTGTCCCACCTGTTGCTTGGTTCTGTTCTCAACTGCTATATCTTGGTTAAGATTTTATCAGAAGGAGGACAGTACAGTCATTTGTTCCAGCGATCCATTGAGTCCCACTGCTATTATATGCCATAACAATGTAAATTCACTCCTGTTACACTCAGTCAATTTGCAGTAGAACTGGGAACCATTACTCACTCATTACACTGTATTGTTTTAAATCTAGTTTGCGTACACCTGTACCTGATAAATATGCACCAGCTGATGGCTTGCATATTGTTAAAAAAGGGAGTACTGCCGTTAATTCTATACAGTGCCTGTGCACACATTGTGATGCATTATGGGATATTCCTGATGTGTTGTGTTGATGAGCTTGGTGATGTTCCTGTTTCTGATCTGAATCAGCTTGTCTGCACTACGTACTGTAAATGTCCAAAGTGATTCCTCTTCAGATTTATGACAGGCGTCTACACTATAATTAGTGATGTTGATTGTTGATCTTTTCCTGATTAAATGGAAGACATCTGATTAGGAATCACATTTTAATTCTTAATTACTTTCCCTAAAGGGACATACTGTACACAAATGAGGTGTAACAAAGTAACACGATTTAGCAATCACTGAATGACCCCTTATTACACCTTGAGGAAATATGTTAGACATGAACCTTTCCCATTCAATTTCATAGATCAGAGATTTCCCTCAATCTGTCAAAGTTAATTCCATGCAATATGTGTAGCTATGCATGTATATGTCTGTGAGTGTAATATAACTTGGACAGAAGTGTGTACACATGCAGTCTGCCATTCATTTAGAATGAGCTAGAGAATATGCTCTCAGTCTGTGTGAGCTGCGTGGACGCTGTGAAATACTGCAAGTCAGTGTTTTTACGGCACCTCGTCATGGTCCTGGGAGAATGCCTGCAGGATGTCGGTTTGCCGGGTGTAGTTGCCGTTGGAGTCCTGGAGGCCTTGCAGCAGCCGCTCCTTGAGGACCAGGACAGAGACTCGCAGCTGGTGCCACAGGAGCTGCACGCTACGGATGTCCACGATGATGTTCACCGAGTAGGAGAGCAGCTTCAGGGAGAACTCAGTCTCCAGCAGGGCGTGGATCTGCTCCACGTGGTCAGAGATATCCTCACAGATGTCCTGTCAACAAGAAAAGTTACTGGATGGTCCCACACAGGTCTGAAGGACCTCCACAGGCTAGGCAGAAAGAAGCACATGTCAGGGAACATAACCTACACAGAGATCATATTCTGTGAACAGTGGCGTTCTATTGCCATTGTGAAAGTAATCAATAGCATGAAACAGTGTATTAATACAAATCTGAGAAAGACAGTGACAATTAGCAAACTCTACGCTAACGATACACACTAACATCTAACAATATTAAGTATTGAAATGAGCATACAGTATAACTAAGGAAATTGTAAGTGCTAGTAGAAATCCATAGAAAGCCTGAATGAGACTGGAATGTAAAAAAAAATAAATAAAAAATATTAACGATAAGACAATGGGACACTTCACTGTAAAAATTATCTTAAAGTGTTGTAATACACAGTTATCCTTATAATGAAAAACCTATTAAAAAGTCAATGACAAAAGCCAAGAAAATGACTACCAGGCTTGTATTACTTAAGAGACTAATACAATTCAAAGACACTCATAATATTAAATTCTCATATTTCAAATATCAATATGAAGCAAAATCTGAATTGATAATTCTGAAATTATCTGGATACGTAATCTTATTCCAAGGCAACTGGGTGATGCTCCGATACTACAAACAATTTTAAAACAGTTTTAAATGAACATCATCTTTTGTATTGTACCTGTATAAAACATACAAGCATATTACAAATATATATCTAAAGCATTCAATATTTTACAGAGTTGAAAACATAAATAATTCTTTTTCTAAGTTGGTTTTCACTGATGAATGTACATTTTGATTGAATTGTCATCTTTGTATTCTTTGTTTTGTATTCTTTAATCATTACAAATGAGGCTGAGGTGAAGTAGGACACTAAACCCCAGCACATTAGAATGCAGTACGGTTCATGCCTCCGCCTCTGAAGTTCACAGCAAGACATGTTTTTCTAATAATACAGCACCAAAGACAGGCATTCTGTCCTGGGAAATCATGGGTTTAATTTGAGAATAATTTGACCAGAACATGTACAGCTATTTTTCCAGGGAGGGCAGCTTCTTACCTTGTTTTTCTTCCCGCTCTATTAAGCCAAATTGTGCCTTTCAACATCGCATCATCCTGAGAGACAAAGTCCCAATATTACACTGTAGCTATTTCTGATTTACACAGACACAGAATAGGCTTGGATTCGTCATTTAATTGCCAGCCTCATGACTGCATCTATAAATTTGCCAGAGGACTCGTATGTCAGATTCTTTCCCAAGCAAGATGTAATGTCCAGCCCAGGGGACATTTATATTGCCACCCTATCTTTTACTTCTTTCTGTCTGGGATACTTCAAAATACAACTGTTACAGCGTTCCAAAATGTACTTTGAAAGAACGAAAGCAGAAGTACACGAAGACCCAGGGCTGTGAAGTCACACTCCATGTGAGCAGTGTGAGTCACACTCCTCTCCAGCACGCTGCCTATGTTTCAGAGATTAAAAACCTTGCTCACCAAAACTCTGGGTCCAATCCAACTTATATCGGATTCGTTCTGCAGAAAAATCCAGGTATGACTGTCATCTCACAGATGTTAGGCACTGAAAATAAGCCACAGAACAGGTGGCTTGTGAGACTGTTTTCAACAAACAAGAGGAAGAGTAACGAAGAAAACCATTTTACAGGGGCCTGTTCAGTTTGCTTAAGCAAAGCATCCCACATTTCCAGTACACACATCTTGCCAGATAAAAGGGGAATTTGCTGCTTGCTGAAGAGGAACTGTGAGAAGCAGCAGGCCTAAGCAAATGATGCTAGAATGCCAGGGCTGCACCAGGGGCAACAGACATAGTTAGATCTGAATCTTACAAGGCGATTGCTGAGCTCTGCCTCTGACAGCTGCAGCTGCTGACTGAGGACACAGGACCCCGGGTCAGACAGAGATACTAAGGAGTAGCGATCTATCTGCACAGTAAAACTAGAAATTTACAACTTCTAATACCCTCTTTAAACTGCTGTACATATAAAATGCTGTAAATTAATCTGAGATCTGGTTGTCCACGTGTTTTAATTAATCCATATATCTCAACTTGTGCACTCATTACAATGGCATCACAATGAGTACCGCTAACAGTTTAGACTGACTGTATAAGCCAGGTGTACGGCCAGTCCACCTGTGTGCCAAGCTCATGATGGCACACCATACCCTGAAGTGCCGTACATCATGTATTTACTACTCAGCAGAGGAGGTTTTATCTGATGCAGTGTAGTGGGCTCTGCCTCACACTGTGAAACTGCTTCAGAAAGTCTTCAGTGAAAACCGTCCCGTCAATATAACACCAATTAGTCAGAGTGGAATTCTTACTGAAATGCACACAGTGTGTCAATGCTACGTGAGTACAATAGCTTCTATATATTTTCAATTCTAAACTTAAAACTATAATAGAATACTCAGTCTGAAAAACAGATGTTTCATTTACAATATCATTCAATAATTTGATCTAAAAATAACCAAAACCTTGTTTTAAGCATTGTGAAACTGTAAATCCATCTTTTGTAGTGCAGCCGGGCATACCATCTCCTCAAATTACACATCCCAGCTCTCAGGGAATAGTGTTAAGCCCATATATCAGAAAATAGCTAATTGTGATACAGTTTAAGAAAGGGGATTTTCTCTGCTGTTCTGGAGCAGAAGGCTTATGATTTTGTTAATAGTAAAAGGGTCACACATTTTACTTTTCACCAAATAAAAGTGCCGGAGCCTCAAATGATAAGATCCGGTTTAAAAGAATGGCTACAACTAAAACCTATTGATTGTATGCACAAACAATGCACAGTGAGAAATTAACTTCACTGGCATTTGCTTCAGGGTGAAACTAAAAGTGACGAAGAAGAAACATAACTATAACCAGACAAAAGCTAAACACCTATCACTGGAGGAACAGCACAGAGCACCACCCACATAAATCAAAATTGGCCAAGGACCATTTGTGTGTGTGTGAGTGTGTGCATGTATGTTCCCTGTGATGGACTGGTATCTCTATCAGGGTGAACCCCAGCCATGTCCCCTATACTGGGAAGAAGATCCAGGCTGCCTGTGACACCGAACAGGAGAAACGTTATGAGGAAGGATGGAAGGCATATCAGACCATTCTGCATTGTGCCATGTCATAAAAAGTGAGATTGAGTTTTACAGTCACTGGATGCCCTCCAGTTCCATTCAGGAACTGCTACGCTTGCGACTTGTCACTTGATATCGATAACAACTCAGAAACGTAACAATTGCTCAATATCAATAAAACTCACAAGCTTGACAGTCACTGCATATCAATAATGAGTCAAAGACAAACAAAAATACTGGTCACAGCTTTTGGCACCGATGCTTCCTGCTTCTTAAAATAATACAGGACCCAAGAATGTAGGTCAAGCACGTAGCCAGCCTGACAACACTACAGCAACACAAGCTGCTGTCTTCAGAACTGTATACAGTTTTTAAAAGCATTAAAATTTACTCTTACATTATACACCTTTTTTTTATTATCATTTATTGATATTGTTATTTATAACAAATTATATTTCAGACCTTGTAATATACATTAATGAACTAATACACTATAAATATTGGCCTATATAAAAAAGAAGTAAACTAATATTCGACTAAATATCCCATTTTGTTTTTATCTTGTTAAATTAAGTAAAATATACTTATACATTAAATATAAAATTAGAGTGGCTAAGAATATTTGCCTATGGAAGATTAATACTAAATTCTGTTACATAATTCTGAATGAATTCTTAATTATCCATTTAAATACACATATATTAAAACATACATATATAATATTCCTATATGTATCCTTTATGTAGTACTTGCTAAAAGTGAGTGTTACAGTATGACAGGGCGTGCATATCTAAGAATGGCATTTAAATAATGGCTCCACCAAGATCTATTTCTGTGGAGAGCAGCTGTCATCTCGACAACATATGCAGACAAGGCTGTAACGCAGAATCCACATGTACCAGCTCACACAAGCCCCCATACAGGCTCACTCTCACTGACACAGAAATGCATTCAGGCATTCATGAAAACACATGCTATTCACACTGACTACCTTTTAAACAACTTTGAGCCAGCAGTTTTAGAAGATTATATTGATAACCATTAAGCATACATATATGCAAAATTTACTAACTCTAAGTATTTCTGCAGAGCAATAGTTTTTCATAAAAATGTACAATATACCAAAGTATTCTACTACTTAATCATATTACTGCATGTGCTGCATTAGGCTGTCATTTTTCCTGAACACTGGTCCTTCTTAATCTGCACTTTAATAAAATATTTCTTAACTACAATCTATAAATGCATAGCAAGATATAAACCTTCCAAAAATGCCCTGTACAGTTTCTATTAATACTCGGTAAACGCTTAAATCAGCTGATTAGGTCTGCAGTCCTCCTTACCGTCTGATTTTGCACTGCAGTGGTTACTTCAGGAGAAAACAAAGCCAAAATGGATTATGCTGTGTTGTTCATTTACCAACGAGGTTACTGCGTGAGGTTAAAGATAGTTTTCAGTCTCACGCTCTCCACACTGACCCGGTTCTCCCTTGGACCAGGCGGGGCCCCATCCCAGCACACTAACAGTAGTGAGTTGGCTATTTTGATCACTGACCTCATCCCCCTTCAAGGGCTCTTGGCTGAAGACCCTGAAACCCACTTTCAGAACAGCTGCCTTTGGGGATGAGGGAGGGTGGGGTCAAGGGCACCCAATGATCAGTGACTGCGGTCACTGTCATGGGCTTTAAAAGCTCACTTTTTACATCATAAAAACTTTTCATACAGAAACGCACATGAGTAGAAGAAGCATGACACACATGACTGAATTGATAATTGATGGGTGATATGGAGTTTTTGGAGTTAGTGTATAAGTGATACATCTGATTCTCCTAGTTGTCATACAAATTAATTATAAAAAATAAAATCTTCTTCTTCATTCTATGTGACATTTTCCAGCAGCGTTATAGAACACTACTTTTTTTGTTGTAAACAGTGCACTTACAGTTTGCCATTTAATCTAAAATTTGTCTTTCTTTTTCTTTTTAGAGAAACACAAAGTAAATATGTGAATCAATTGTTTAATGCCCAGTTTATAGTTTAGCACTTGTACTATTTTGAAAACAAAAACAAATTTCCAGCCATTTTCCATCAATTACTCAACCAATTCTCTCAACAGATTCACCGAGTTTGATTACAAAGCTAACTAGCTTCACACTTATTGACCCACTTCCTGTTTCAGAACCAATTACTAGGTCTAGTTCCTCCTCCTATCAGCTTGAATCTGCCCCTACTCCTCTCCTTAAGGCTTGTTCATATTTTATTTCTAGTGCAATTGCCAGGTCGATAAACACGTCTCTCCTCTGGTTCTGTACCGTCTGCCCGCAAAACAGCTGTGGTTACTCCATTACTCAAAAAACCTGATCTGGATCCAACATCTCTTTCTAACTAAAGGCTAATCTCAAATCTTCCATTATTAGCAAACATGATGGAAAGAGTGGCAGCTATGCAACTTCACAATTTTCACCAAGTAAATGTACTTTATGAACTGCTTCAATCTGGCTTCTGTAAACAGCACAGCAGTAAAACAGCTTTATTGCGTGTTGTCAGTGATCTCCTTAGGTCTGCTGGTGATGGTACCTTTAACATTGGGCTTCATTCACGAACTGTTCTTAATAAGAAATTTCTTCTTAAAACCCACTTACTCAGTTCTCACAAAGCTTCTGACTTTCATCAATGTTTTCTTATTTGGGATTTGTTCCTAGGTAAGAACAGAATCCAAGTACACTCAAAAGTACACTTACGCACATTTGAGTGCTGACGAGTTTGTGCAAAATCATTGCTTATTGCATTTTCTTCAATGGCACAGTTGTATAACATTATTGGATTTAAACTGCAATGATATTTCATCATTGATAGTATTAAATATAGTAATAATTATAGTTTAAAAACTCAGTAATTCATAATTAATATTTTCATAATAATTAAATTCCATGCATATTTTTGGGTTATTTTCACTACTGACGCTGCTTGCGCACACATTTGCAAACAATTCTGTGGTTTAATAACATGTTGCGAATCTGACATAGACTGTTCTTAGAACCTTCTTATGACCTTTCTGAAGAACAAATTTAAGAAAAAACTTAAGACAATATTTGTAAATGAGGCCCATTCTCCTTGTGCTAGACTTAAGTGCAGCATTACACACTGTAAATCATGAGGTCCTCATTTCCCACCTGTCCTCTGTTGGTATTACTGGTATATCCTTCTCTGGTTACAAACAGGCAAGTTTATCACTTTAAGCAAACTCAAGTCCTCTGCCTCTGCTGGTAAGATTGGTGTCCCTCAAGGATCATTTCTTGGCCCCCTTCTCTTTTTAATTAACATCTTGCCTCTTCATCAGATCATCCGTAGTTGTGGCCTGCATCTTCACTGCTATGCAGATGACATTCAGTTATTAGTCAGTTCACAATACCACATTCAATCCCCTCTTAAAGCGCTAATGGCATGCATCTCAGTATTGGGGAACTTGAAGCTTTGGATCCATGATAACATTGTCAAGCTAAATACTGACAAAATTGAAGTTATACTGGTAGGTCCAAAATCCTTATTATCCAAAACATCTGATTCCTCTCTCTGTATTGATGGTATGTATGTCAAGCCTGCCCCTATTATTAGAAGTCTAGGAGTACTATTTGACCCATCACTGAACTTTGATCTTTATACCAAGTCCCAGACAAAAATTGGACTCTACGACCACCATAATATTGTTTGCCGTTAGCCATTTCTCATTAGTAATGGTACGCAAAGTCTGGTTTGTCTCATTCCTCACGTCCCGTATTGACTGTTATAATTCCTTTTTCATTTGCCATCCTACTACATCTTTTCAAAAGCTTTAGTTTATTCAAAATCTTGCTACTTACCTTCATAGCACTACATGGCCTTGCACCCCCTTACCTCAGTGAACTCCTGACCCCTTACTCTACCCCTCGCTCTCTCCGGTCATTCAGCACTAATGTACTCCTTGTCCCTTGCACCAGACTTCTCACTATGGGTGCCCCCAAACTCTGGAATTCTCTTCCTCAATCTCTCTGCGACTGCTATTCATTATTTACCTTTAAATCTGATTTAAAGCTCTTACTGTTTAATGAACGTTTGTCTTCCTGAACTGCTTAGATCATGCTCTCTTTTTTCCCCTCCTCTTCCTTGTAAAATGACCTTGGGTTTGTGGATGGCACTAAATAAATGTAATCTTTTATTATTATCCATCCATCCATTTTCCAGAACCACTTATTCCATTTCAGGTCACAGGGGGTCTGGAGCCTATCCCGGAGGCTGTGGGC
>JAAGVU020000025.1:5808087-5824343 GCA_011763525.2 Mormyrus iriodes
TGTGTGTGTGTGTGTGTGTGTGTGTGTGTGTGTTCTTATTTACAATATATAGAAGGGATTGGCCACAATCAGCGAGATCAGTTCTTACAAATCAAAATATGCTTCACTCTTGCAGGGTTTCTCAACCGGTGGGCTGTGAGGGACCTCTAAGGGTGTACTCACACTTGCCTTGTACCATGCCCCAGCACGGCTGTCTACCCCCCACTCCCCCCTGGTTTGTGCTCACATTGCACTTAGCAATCTGGACCCAAGCACACTTTTGTCATCTCTGTAAAACTTTTTTGTGTTGACTAAAACATAGGAAGGAAAGCTCTATCACACAGCCGAATAGAATTCATGATTAATGTTCTTTTTTGGGGCTTTTTTGAAACAATGAACAAAATGTATAATTAATGCAGTTCATGGGGCCTTTAAATTTAAAATTTTGTTGAAAAAGCACTAAACTTTAATCGGCTCAGTGCTTCGCTATACAATATGCTTAGGCATTTCAAAATAAATCAATAAACAAACTCAAGATTGCACAGACTTTACTCTCTCTATACTCTCACGCATCTGTGATACTCACGCTTCCATACTCTGACGCATCTGTGTGATACGCTTCCATACTCTCACGCATCTATGTGATACGCTTTCATACTTTCACGCATCTGTGCGATACTCACGCTTTCAGAGTCTAACCAAAAGTTAGCAACCCTGGTACGTGCAAAATGTATATATGGAAAATAATATATAATATGCATGAAATATGCAATAAAATGTAAATAGACAGAAAACAGTTCTTATGCTCAGACACAAATTTATCTGATACATTCACCTTGATATTAATGCATGCTTCCAGCAACTTTACTGTATGGGTCAGAAACATTAAGCCTACATTTTGAATTTATTTAGTTTAACATTTTTATTACCTAATAATATAGTACAAGGGCCACCTTTTGTGTTTAATAACACAATGCAGCACCTCAAATTACCCTAGCAGTGGATTTCCTTGAACTCTAAATATAGACCTAATTCAACTGAGAAACAAATAAAAAGGGGCTAAAAAGGAATGTGCTGGATTTATAACACAAGACAAAACGAGAGCATCATTGCGATACGAAATGTAGCTTAATTACCGTTTTACACTGATTGTTTTGTTTTGATAATGATAGGAAACCAAAATCATAATTGAAATTAAAATTCGATTAATTGTCTAAGCCTAGTACACACGCATTCATAATTGTTAGTTATGAGTCATGTTTGACAATAAAAAAAGCAGGCAGACTAGCAGCAGCAGACAGGGACGCCAACGATTGACACACTCAGGGTGGGCGCTGATTAAAACACATGCACTCCATAGTAAACATTACAAAGGTACCACACTTACTATTTATAACATAAAATATATGGATGCGCGCTGTGCAAGGCATGCTGGTAGCCTGTATAATAAGTCTCTTAGATAGGCTCCGCATTGCCATTTAACTGTAATTTTAAATTGCATATTTGATGGAATACAAGAGATTGCGAGGGTAACGAGGAATGAGGGCAGAACAAGCGGAAAGATTACTAAAACGCGTTGCTCCTTAGGCAAGTGCACGAACGGACATGCATTGTTATGAATTTTCATTTTTATACTGATATTTTTCAACTGTGCCGGTTAATGCCAAAGCCGAGACCTTTTACTGTAGGTAAAGTCATGATTTGTTTATCTTTAATGACCATTAATAATACCTAGAATTAGAGAATTAGACCCCAGAAGGAGGGCTTGTTTCATTTGGATTTGTTTTGGATTCTATCATCAAGGCGTAGTTTTAGGGGAGGGACGGGAGAGACACGTCACCCCCAATGTTCGACGGGGGTATACCCCCTAATAATATCATATATATAATATAATGCTTCGTTGATATATATATAAAAAACACAGATAAGACCAACATATCTCATAAATAATTGAAAGTTATTTTTTTTCGTTAAAGCTTTTACCACAAGCACCCCTATCCCCTGTTAGGTTAGTTAAATCTAAACTCATGCTCCCGTTGGCAGACACTTTCGGGTCGGCGATTACAGACGTAGCGATTCGAGGGGTGAGCGGTTAAGCGCAGCACGGGATCGATTAGAATGAATGTGTATGGGTGCTTCTATAAGGTCTGTAATTAAATTGTGAATTATTGTTTTTGACTTTTTGTATTTTTTATTTGGAATTTCTTGTAAAAGCTTAACTGCAAATAAAAAGTAAAGATACTTCTCAAAAGCCACACTTTGCTTTCATTTACCATTATAACATATGGTTATCATTGTGAACGCATTGTTTGTATTTCAGCGATAAGCATATGATGTCATCCTTATTAGTCATATTCATTTGCTATTTAGGATGGTGAATGTGTAGTTTGTTATACATAATTTTGCATTGCATATTTGAAGATATTAGATGAAGCAAATACAAACATGTATAGTTTTCTCTGCAACTGTCATCGTAAATGTTAGACACATAAATGATAAGCCTTTATTCCTGGGCTGTTTTCTACCAAACCCTGTGAAGCGCACAGGTGTGGGTCATGAGGCAGCCCTTTCTCAATCCGCCCCCAATGTTAACAGGAAGACGACGACATCTATAATCATCACCACCCCCCTCCTATAAATAGACCTTTGTATTTAAATTATTAATTTGTGCAGGACCCCCCCCCCCCCCCCAGGAATATGTGTTACCCTTGTTGAGGACATTAGTAGACCTTCATAATGTGCACAGCGTATTCATGTTGGATTCTGTAAATATCACATACTTTTGTTCAATACCTAGAAATACAATTATTAAAATTAAACTGAAAAGTATCTAAATAATAAAAATATCGTTTAAATAATAATTAAAATTGCCATTAATGGAAATAACTAAAACTAAATGAACTTCAAATAAAACTGAAAATAATGTAGAAATAAAAAACAAATTAAAATATCAATACTGTAACAGTAGTGAGAACATAATCTTTTCAAGTGGACTTTGATATTATTGGCTAAATTAACAGACCAATTGCTGCTGACACAATCAAAAACAAAACAAGAGCTGGTAAAATTAAATTAGTTTAAGGAAACACTTGTGAGCAAATAATGGCATTTTAGTACTGTTATAATACTTCATATGTACTAAGGTCAAAGTATGCGAATTTTACTTAGTAAGGGACAAAATCCGAAAAAAAAAAAAAAAAACTAATCAGATACAGCAACAAGAGTATTTGTAGTTTGTTACTTTAAATTCCTATAGGTCTACACAAGTTATCATCCACTTCTATATTTTTGAAAACAAGAGAAACTTATCACAGGGGGTCTAGTGCATAAGTCATGGAGAATTTTCTGAAAAGTGATAATTTTTTCTCTTTTAAAGAATATGATGTATTTACCTAGCTTAATCTCAGGGATCTTTTATATGGTCATTTTAAATTTACGCAAAATGTGAAATTCTTTAGGAGAAATACAGATAGAGCAATGCTTCCATATCAGTAGTTTGTACAGCTTCAGCCTGTATGACTTACTAGGGAGAATGCTATTCTACTCATCCCCTTCGGCAAATTGTCTTTTTAACTCTCTCATCTTGTTCTCCATGAGACACATATACAGGTAAGCGTACAGTTGTAAAGTGCAGGCATGGCCAGCATTCATTCATTCATTCAATTATTCATTCATTCATTCATCCATTATCTGCTGTTTATCTGGGGCCAGGTCATGGGGGCAACAGTGTAAGCAAGAATGCCCAGACCTCCCTCTCACCGGCCACCTCCTCCAGCTCCTCCAGGAAATACCAAGGCACTCCCAGGCCAGTCAAGAGATTCAATTTCTCCAGCATGTCCTGGGTCTGCCCTGGGGTCTCCAACCAGTTCAAAATGCCTGAAACACCTCCTCTAATTGGTTCCTTTTTATGTGGAGGAGCAGCAGCTCTTCTTTGAGCTCCTCCTGAAGGTCCAAACTCCAAACCCTCTCTCTAAGCCTGAGCCCAGTCACTCATTTCTGCCATTATATCCACGGTCTCATTCTTTCGGGCACTACCCAAAGCTCTCAAAGGTGAGAGTAGGAACGTAGATCAACCGGTAAATTGATAGCTTTGCCTTCCGGCTCAGCTCTCTCTTAACCATGACACAATGGTACAGCTTCTGTAATACTGCTGATGCTGCACCAATCCACATATCGATCTGCTCCATTCTTCCATCACTCATGAACAAGAGCCCGAGATATTAAAATGCCTTCATTTGAGGCAATAACTCTGCCCGAACCTGGACAAGGCAATCCACCCTTTTCTCATTGAGAACCATGACCTCAGACTTAGAGGTGCTGATTCTTATCCCAGCCACTTCACACTCAGCTGGTTTAGGTTTTGGTTCTGTATATTATTGAAACATGTTCTGAAATATTTCTACATATTACTGGAAATTTGCAAATGAGTATAACACTTTTGGTGTTTAGCAATTGCATTTCATGGTATAATATTTTATTATGCATGGCCTTAGGACAACTCTTGCTTACATATTTTCCAGTTGATACAAAAATACCTTTTGTGATAAACATCAGCATTTTCCATATATACTGTATGGACAAAAGTATTGGGGCACCTGGTCATCCCATATTAAATCCATAGGCATCATATGGAGTTTGTCCCCCCTTTGCAGCTACAAGAGC
The DNA here is from genome assembly GCA_011763525.2 of Mormyrus iriodes. NCBI lineage: Eukaryota > Metazoa > Chordata > Actinopteri > Osteoglossiformes > Mormyridae > Mormyrus > Mormyrus iriodes. The sequence continues at coordinate 5,812,729 of JAAGVU020000025.1, forward strand.
TGCCATTCTTCTGGAAAGGTTTTCCACAAGATTTTGGAGTATTCCTTTCGCAATTTCTGTCTATTCATCCAGAAGAGCATTTGTGAGGTCAGGCACTAATGCTGGATGTGAAAGCTTGGCTTGTAATCACCGTTCTAGTTCATCCGAAAGGTCTTCGATGGGGTTGAAGTCACAGCTGTGTGTGGGCCAGTCAAGTTCTTACACATCAAATTCACCCAAATGTGTCTTTATCAACCTTGCTCTGTGCACTGGGCCACAGTCATGCTGGAACAGAAAAGGGCCTTCCCCAAACTGTTCCCACAAAGTTGGAAGCATAGAATTGTCCAAAATGTCTTGGTAGGCTGAAGCATTAAGAGTTCCCTTCACTCGAACCAAGGGGCCTAGCCCAACCCTTGAAAAACAACCCCATACCATTATACCTCCTGCGCCAACTTTTCAGTTGGCACAATGCAGCCAGGCAGGTAACGTTCTCCTGGCATCCGCCACTGCCAGACAGAAAAGCATGATTTGTCACTTCACAGAACATGTTTCCACTGCTCCAGAGTCAAGTGACAGCGTGCATTACACCACTCCATCCAACACTTGGCATTCAGCTTGGTGATTTGAGGCTTGTATGTAGCTGTTCAGCCATGGAAGCCCATTCCATGAAGCTCCTGGCCCACACCTTTTTTGCTGGGGTTCATGCCAAGAGGAAGTTCAGAACTCCTCTTAACAGTTATTGACTCAACAGAGCGCTGGCGACTTCTACAGACTATGAGCACTCCGGAACCTTGCTGTGTTACTTTACATGGTCTGCCGCTTTATGACTGAGTTCCTATTGTTCTTAAACGCTTCCACTTTGCAATAATACCATTTACAATTGACCTTGGAATATCTAGCAGGGAAGAAATTTCATGAACTGACTTATTGTAAAGGTGGCATCCTATGACAGTATAATGCTGAATACACTGAGCTCTTGAGAATGACCCATTCTTTGACAAATGTAAACATAACATGTAAACATAACTGCATGGCTCGCTGCTTTATTTTATATGTGTGTGGCAAAGGGCCTGAATCAAACACCTGAGCACTTTAAGAAGATAAATCCACTTTAATTGCATTCAGCTGTAACTATTAAACTTTCTAGAAACCTACCATAACTTACTTGTTTACAAAATAAGATATATTGAATAATTATAATTATTATTATTGTTGTTGTTGTTGTTGTTGTTGTTGTTGTTGTTGATGATGACGACGATGATGATGATGATGATGATTTACCAATTAAGAATTTACATAATTCCTATTGACATGGGCAGCCAAAAAAAACTTTAAACACAAGGGGACAATTGTTGCTTGGAAATTAATTAGCATGTGGATTTAAGTATTAAATTTGTCTCTAATTGTATTAAGACTTCCATACAAGAACAAAAATAAAACAACCAGTTTCATATGATCAATAATGGCCGTGGTTATATGCCAAGGAAGTGACATCATACATTTCCCTGAACATGATTCATGCAATGCTGGTGTCATTACTGTTAAATGTAAGCTTTCCTGTGTGGTGTAATCAGCATGGGACTGCAGAAAATCAATGCTTATTTAAGCAAGGGTATGATGTGAGGATGACATCATGAGCCATGAGGATTCTGGGAGAAAACAATATAAGCATTATTCTCACGAAAGGCCTGTCTTAGCCACTATAAATAATTCATTGTTTGTGACCAAGACACTCATCTCTGTTAAATCCCCCACCCACTTGTACTGAAGTCAAGGTTGTCATGTTTGTGTAGTGAGGTCATTATAAAACAGCAATCCATATATGATAAAAAGCCGTGGGGAGTCAGTATATTTCATTGTTTATTTTCTTTTTAATTGAACACATTTCATACATGTTTTAAAATTGTTTAAGGTATTGATGAGATTTTTTGTATGACATTACCAGCTTGTCTTTGTCAGGGTGAACTATGACCCTGAGTGGAAAATCAAGCAAACGTGAGCTTACAGTTAAACCTATAAAGATAATGCTCCCTTCTAAAGCACTGCTTATTATCCATTAATATTCAATAGGGTATCCAATAAAGGGTCAGAGTGAGCCTATCCCAGAAGACACAATGCAGGAGACATCCTGGGTGGGATTCCAGCCGATCACAGGGCACTCACATACTACGGACAATTTGGAGTCAGGATTCAGACCTGTGTGCGATATTCAAACCTGTGTCACCATGTTCTCAGCTACTGGTCCGATGAACAATAAAAGTGAACAAAAATGAACAAAAAATATTTTTTTCATGATTGGAAACTATTCCTTATAATACTACATTTTATATAATATGTAACATTTCCAATATGGTACCTGTACTAAATCTTACATATTTACTAAAGTAGTCACTATTCTGTTATGCCTTTTAAAAAAAAATCTGCATATGATTTTATTAGTGGGCAAATGGAACACTATTTTGTCTTAATGTTCTATACATATAAAGCTGTACTGATATCCAGGAAACATGGGCCTCTCTTTAAGTAATGCTTTGCTTTATTTTAAGCTGCAGACAGATATGCTTAATTATTTATGGGGCAGGGCTGAGGTTGAGTCCTGACAAGCTAACTAGAGGCCATTTTGAACTGCCTCTGAAAGCCTATCCTCAGTCCCCTCTATGAAATGATCAATATGGCAGGCATCAGAAGTAAATGGCCACTGTATTTCAGTAACAGTCCTACGTACGTTATCACTGACATATCATGAGTTGGATTTTATTGTGGGGTACTGCAAGATACGTGGTGAAAAGCAATATTGTCTGTATTGACTCAGGTGAAAGGTGAATAGTTATGATTGGTTACGTGATTCAATGTAAATATCTTATAGTACTACAGTACAAAGTTAAGTATATAATGTAATTTATGTATCAATGTAAATGATAAACCACATGGCATCTAGGTTAGGTACTATGTTTATTATGGTTTTTTTTATTATGATTATTCTAAAATCATAGCCAGTGAGGACATCAGTAACATTCCTGTTAAAGAGTATAGTTTACAGCTCAGATTAGAGAAAAAAACATAAGCCGTGTACTGTAAACATAAATATACACTTTGGGTAGGTTCACTTTCTTGCTATAAATCTAGTGAAGCAAATATGGCACATAAGGACAATTCAGTCACAAGTGAGGTTGAATACCATCATGGACTTTGCTTGGTCTACAAATGTTCACATGGGTTTCTCTGGGTATCCCAGTTTCCTCTGATTATCATTATTTATAATCATGATTATAAAATTTGCATTTAAGGGGGATTGGCATCTTTATAAATTGCTCCTAGTGCATGTACGCCCTGAGATGGACTAGCTTCCCATCCGTGTTGCTCCCTGTTTTATATAGTTCAAGTTTATGTGCCATTGAGTATTATATTTATTCTATGATTTTTCATAGAAAGACTTATAGGGCCATAAAGACACATGTTTTATGCGGTATTGTCTTCAGTTATGTCATTTTCAATATGGCTACCTATTTACCATTATTAAGATAACAGTCATTATTTTATCTGGAGTTCTGGTATCTCTATAGATTATGATACTGGATACACTTTACAGTGACTTTTATATTTTATATCTAATCAACAATAAGTAAAATATTTCTTTATCTCAAAGTAGGCCTAACATCAGGACTACAGGTTTCTTTTGACTGGCTCAGTAAGTTATGAGTATTATGTAAGGCAGATCGTACAGAAAACAGTCAACTCAAATAGGAACATAGGTTACTTCTTCAGACGCATAATTAAACAAATACAAGTAGAACAGGTGTAATTTTATATAGGTATACATCTACCACTTTTAGAAATAGCTACCAAAACAGTCCCTACAATTTAATTTAATTAACTATAAGAAATAAACAGTAAAATGTACATTTGAAGCCTTTATAGAAACAGAAGGATTTTAAAAAACTGTTTGGCAGTACATCTAGAATGACTACACTGTTTGTACAAAAACTCCCAGCCTTGTAGTCATACTGACTAATTCTCCATAAGTCATAGGTAAGGTGTTTGCTATGCACCTAATGTGGGCACCACATAATTGCAGATGTTTATTTTGCTGATTTTTTTTACGACTCATTTTAATAAAAACAAATGGGGTGGTTATTTTCACCAAACAAGTTCTTTCACCTGTAGCATTGTGATTTTGGTGGTCTTGGGTCGCCAGGTCACTTCATTGTGTCTGAGTGAGGTGTCTCAACGATTAGAAGCAGCAAATGGAATGAGGACAGCCGCACACATATATTACTGGGTGTGGCAGGAGCAGAAGGCCGTCTCTGAGAGAAAAATGTCAGAGACGCACCTACTCCAATTTGCTGCTTCACCAGTCTCACGCTACACCCAAATATTTACCTGTAGGTGGATAAACACAGCAGCAGGAAGTCAGATCAAGACACCTTAAAAGGCGACCTTGAGCTATGTGGGATACACAGCCACCAACATGGCTAAGATTTAGCTGGCACACCAAGTGAGTGACAACACTCACCCACGGTTCACTGGTGCCATTCCAACTGAGGGCATGGAATGCTCATATATAAATCATGTAGTCATAGATGATACAGTAAATAAAATACATCCACATTCTACAACGCCCAAAAAGCGTTTTTGGCAAAACAACGCTTTCCAGTAACAACATCTGACACCATGCTGTGTGATTCAATTAGCTTCGATGGACAAGGCAACAGCACTGACTGATCTGAAAGCAGATCAGAGACATATTTGTATATATATATTTGTACAGAGTGTGGCGCACATTAAAGCCACTCTAGCAACAGTAAAGTCTAGCTGATGGCATGAGACAATCCACTACTATAAACCAAGGAAGAAACAGATACAGTATTCCAGTTGCATTGTGCGCCCTCCCATCTCACCATGACTGTGCATTGCCCAGCCACCCCAGTCCCAGGGCGGGATAGGAGCTTGTGGGAAGAATGCTGACAGTTTTTAGCTTTGACCGGAGAACTTGCTTTACTACACATACCCTCCCCGATCCAGGCATATGTGCAAACTTCTGTTAAATAGGGGTAACAAGCAGTAGCATGCTGGCAAGGAGGGAGAAGAGCACAGCCCCTTGCAATTGAGAAAGATGGCAGCCCCTCACACTGCACAATAATAACAACACCAAAAGGAGCCATGTCACCAGGGGCTGTGAATGCCTTCTGCCATCCCAGCCCGGCCACCCAGGGCTTTTGTCAGGCCAATCTACGCAGGGCATTTATGTATGCGGCAGTCTCCACTGCTACCGGCGCCTTTAACAAAGCAGAGGATCTCTGTTGCCTGTATTAGCATTCAAAGCAGCACCTGCACCAAGCAGCTCAGAAAAGACACTGTCAAAGTGAATTATAGGATTATAGTACTCCAATGCTTTTTAGATAAAGGTCAACGACCATAAGAAAGACAAAAAAAGGAAGAATAAAGCCAATTACATACCATATCCCCTCTTCTACTCCATTTTCCTTTCTGGGTGGATCTCTGCACGTCTGCAGGCTCCACTTGCTTGCATCAGTCCGGAGGATGGATGTTGATGATGCAGTGCCTTAATGGAGAAGAGCTGTGTTGCCATGGAAACCAAGATGTGATGAAGTGGCTATGCTGCCCTGCTATTGGTCAGTGTGGTAAGGTGGCTTCCCTGGTCTCAGCTGGGAGGGACTGAACACGGTTAGGCAATAGAAAGCAGAGCAGCGGGGGCTGCCTACAGTCAGGGAAGGGTGAGAGACATGCTTTCCAGAAAACAGCATCACATAACTTGCTGCTCAGTTACTTAGGTAAGTGTAGCTATACGCATGATGTATTAGAATAAAAGGTTAGGTTAATTATTGTTTTGTAGGCTATTTTATTGCTAAAATTATTTGAATGTATAATCATTTTATTTGTAATTGACTGACTGTAATCACATTTGTATTTCAGACTTTTATCACTTTGACAATTTATAGAACATATTCATCAGTTAATCATCTATAACGAGTTATCCAATACACAGTGATTTTGAAGTCAATCCAGTGAAGCACAGGGGACAGATCCCCTTGGATATGATGCTGGGCCATTGCAGGGTGCTCACTCACACACACATCCACAGACACACACCAAAGGCAGTTTAGAGATACAACTCACATGAACGTGGGAGGAAACTCACATAGATGCGAGGAGACCATGCAAACTGCAAAAAAGAGCTATGAGAGGGAAATGAACCCTCACGCTGACCAGTGTGAAGCTCAGTGGAACCCATTGAGCCACTGCAGCACCACTCAAATTTTGCTATCATTGATAGAAGATGCTACTATTACATGCAGCACTTAATTTTCACACTGTAAAATACTGAAAATAGAAATAGTATAATCTTCATTTTATGGATACATGTCTTTCATGCAAGTACATCTGACTCTCATGCTGACTTTATATTGAAAAGTGGGCGTATCTGTATATTTTGCCGTTTGAATGAACAACTGTGAAGCCATTGTAACACTTTATGTTTTGTTATAAGGCAACACAAATTCTCATTGGGTTGGACTATGTAGCATGATAAATTTAGTAGCTGCCAGAGGCTAAATAGCTAGCTAATGTGATCTAAGTAGTTGGATGTAGTGAAAACCTGTTTGATGTGAAATATTCAATTCAATTCAATTTATATTTAATATAGCACCTTTCACAATGGAGTCGGCCCAAGGCGCTTCTCATGGGTATGTTTTGATATTAAGAGAGAGAGTAATACAAAACAGGGAAAAGAAAAGACAAAGAAATTAGCTAAAGAAAGCCAGATGACAACGGAGGAGAGGAACCAAAACCTCCCAATTAAGGAGAAAAAAAACCTCTGGAGGTCCAAGGTCAACTGGCTGTCCAACCCCCCTGGGCATGCCCACATTATTGAAACAAAAAAGAGTGGACTTGCTTGCTAAAATCAAGATATAAGCTGTGACTAAGATCAAGCTGAAGTCCATCAATGAGTCTGTTCTCCACGCTGGCCTGTGTAGGGTTGCAGACCGGAGGCCGCACCCAGGCTGGACTAACTGCTCCGTGAGCCCTAGGCTGACATGGGTAGGGGGTCCACTAAGTGGCAATTGGAAATATTTTTGGAGTAGAAAGAGAAACGAGAGGGAATTAAAAACTATGGAAAATCAATAATGTTATAATAAAAGTGTGGGATGCCACCAGTAAACTTATCGATCAAGGTGGGGGCAGAAATTTTCTGATGGGGGGAGGGGCTATCGCGCCAGAGGATCGATCGGGCAAATATAAGAAGTTTATCTGTTCCCTCTTTTGCTAGGGTTAGTCTTGAATTTTTGAGTACATTCTTTTAATCATGTTCTCTGCTCATCTGTCCAAAAGTTGTCTACCACTCTAGCGAGACAGTATCACACAAGGGAGATGTAATGTTAGTCTTGTATCTTTGTGCCGTTTTCTTCTTGTTACTTTGTGGCAGTTTGCTCAGCAGTGAACAGCCGGTAAACTCCGGTGTTTAAAAGAAAGGTAGCATGAAGTCAGAGAGTAGAACCGTCCGTTACAGCTGGGACGGGGGGCAACTCTGTCTATCCTGAAAACTGTAGCTAAAAATGTAATTAACATACAGGCTGTACCATTTAAATGATCATATTATGTTATATCCTGAAATGTAACTTCTGGAAATTCTGTCTTCATGGGCCCCCAGGGTTCGGGGACCCCATATGACTGCTTACCCTTGCCTTAAGGTAAGTCTGCCCCTGGCCGTATCCACAGTGTTACAGTTCGTAAGTCATATCCACGATGTCACCTGTCCATGGGACCGAACCAGGACTCCAGCCCAGATGGTGTCCTCTCCAGGCACCATCCAGACATGTGGGAAAGCAGAGAGCATACATGGTCAGAACATGCACTGACACACTAATGGACAAGCATAGCAGATAAAAATGGCATGTACAGCAGCACCAGCAGCCACAGTTATGGTATGTTATGAGTTATGTTGTGGGTAAGCTAAACTGAAGTAATAGATCTTCAGTCAAGATTTAAAGACTGAGACCGATTCGAGATCCCGACCATAGCACTGTCTCCTCACACCTCTGGGACCAAGGTTCAAGTCTTCACCTGCATTCCATGTGTGTGGAGTTTGCATGTTCTCCCCGTGTCATTGTGGGGTTTCCTCCGGGTACTCCAGTTTCCCCCCATAGTCCAAACACATGCTGAGGCTATTTGGAGTTTCCAAATTGCCTGTAGGTGTGCATGAGTGTGTGAATGGTGTGTGAGTGTGCCCTGCGATGGGTTGGTGGCCAATCCTGCATTGTTCCCTGATTTGCACCCATAGGCTGCGGACCCCCCGTAACCTCAAATGGGATAAGCTGATACAGAAAATGGATGGATGGACATTCAAGTGTCAAATAACTGGACTCTGATGGTGGTTCACAAAGGTGTATATATAAACTTCAGGAGTGACCTAGGCTAATACAACAAACGAAACAATCTTATGCACCAAAACCCAGCTAACTTCCCTACAAGAAAATTAACTGAAACAAATGACCTTATTATAATCACATATTCTAACTCCCTAACCAAATATACAAAAAAACAGGTCAAAAGAAAACGGCAGTCACTTCTTACAGGACACACACAAAAAACAAAGATAGCCAAGGCATCAGAACCAGGGAATGGGCTTAATCATAGTCAAAGGCACAAGTGAAGGGGTCAGCAATCAGAGAGACTTACAAAGAGAACTAGCGACAATACCAGGGGTAAGACAAAGATTGAGAAAGCCAGGAAACAAACCAAGGTCATATACAAATGGGCATAAATCACTATAAGCAGATAGCAAAGGTGAGAGAGAAAATCAGCAAGGTAGCCTCCACGCCGTCGATCCTTTTCTGAGTAGCGGCTAAGGGTTGTGACTTCTGTTGAGGGAGGTCCAGGGTCGGATCTTTGGGCAGAGCCGGCAAATCACAGAACCTTACAGCACGTAACTGAAACCCTTACGGCACGTAACTCAAACCCTTACAACACATACCCCAAAACCTTACGGCACGTAACATGGCTAGGATGTTCAATATCTCTGGATCCACAGTTCTTTTTTGTTTTCTTTCTTTCTTTTCCTCTTTTTTTTCCCCTTGTCCTGTCCTGATATATTAGCAAGCAGAATGTGTGGTCTGGTTGCCCTTTGTTGTCGTGTCAGAATTGTTCTGCAAAAGAGAAGTTTGGGATACTCCTCCTGTTGCGTACTTTAGATTTAATCAGGTAATCAAACCACCTTAAGACTGGGCAGGAACAGGAGAAGGGAAAGACAACAAAAACAAAGAGAAAAATGAAAAAGGAAAAAGAGAGAAAAAAGAAAGGAGAAAAAACATAAAGGAAAGACATATACGTATACAAAATAACACGTACATATATGCAAAACAATTAAAAATACAACAAAAACATGCATATAAAACAAAAAAAACATAATACATCTACAAAATAAATACATAAAATAAAAGCATATTCATACACAAAGAAAAACATATAGATATACACACACACACACATATATATATAGACCCCCATCTGTCACCCTCCACCCAGTGCAAGCCGGCACAGAGCAGAAGGGCCCCCGGTGAAGGCACCCCCCTGCACCAGAGAGGCCCCAACCCCCCCCCCCCCGCCCCCCGGAGGATGGACCAGAGCCCGCCGCAGCGACCCAGCATGCCGCCCCACATGATCCCGCCGGATGATTGGGGGCAGGATGCAGACAGAACCCCCCCCACCAGGAAGCGGACCACAGGGGGCCTGGGAGCAGCAGCCCCCCCCCCCAGGCCAAAACAGTCTCCCCAAAACCACCCAGCAGGGCCCAGAGTGTCCCAAGATCCACCTGCAGCTCCTCCCCCACATCCACAGTTCTTGATGCTGATCTTCCGATTAGCTGTGAACCACCTAATCTCACTGAGATTGCACAGGTGGTGAACCAGCTGAGGGTAGGGAATGCTGCAGGAATCTGTGGTATACAGAGTGAACTTCTCCAGGCTGGTGATAAGGCTGTCCTCCTGACATTGCAAGCGATCTTGGCTTACATTTGGGAGAGGGGCATCATCCTAACTCACTGGAAAACGGAACTTGTTGTCCCTATCTGTAAAGGGAAGGGTGATTGTTTGGACTGTGGCATCAACAGAGGGATAACACTGCTCTCAGTGCCAGGTAAGGTCCTTGCTAGGGTCATCCTCAAAAGAATCCATGATCTCTTGCTCACCTACCAGCGATCGGAGCAATCTGGTTTTATGTCTAAGAAGTCTACTATCAACCACATCTTGGTACTGAGAGTTCTCATCGAGCACAAATGCGAATATCAGCAAAGTTTCTTTACAGCCTTGATTTTTGTAAATTGTTCAACTCAGTTGATCAACCTACCCTATGGGACATCCTGAGACTCCTGTTCCCCCCGAAATTGCTCATGGCCAGCCTGTACACTGGTACTGTGAGTTCTGTGCAGAGCTCTCTGCCTTCCTTCCAACACATCCGGATGGTGCCAGATGGAGCATGTTTTTTCAGCTGATGCATTCACTTTGTGTTTTGAGAACATAACATGAATTTTCTCATGTTTAATTAAACCAATTTAATGTAGATATATCATACATATTTTCATAAGAATAATATGAAAGCAATTTCAATTTTTATTATGAAACAAGCAATAAACGTGTATTTCCTACTAAAGCCACATTATCACATATGATAAAATGTAAAGTTCATGTAAAAGTTTTATATTTTTCCTATATGCTGTCCTTCGAGTGCCTTACAAGTGTGTTTTTGGTATGTATGCGGCCATAATCATACAAGAAGAAACACTGACTTGAAGTCAACATATAAGAAACATCATGCCTTGTCATATATAATTGAAATAAGAAAAAAGCTTGACACCCTTATATGAGCCATTTGTCTTTTTTTTGTATGGGCATGTACAGCGCCTTGGGGCAACTCAAGACGCTATATTAAAATAACTTGAATTGAATTATGTGCCCAGTATCTGGAACAGTTTACCATTTAACATCAGATCCTCCCCTTCCCTCAATACTTTCAAACCCAGAGTTAAAACTTATTTGCTCAGATTAGCTTTTGATCGTGACTAAATATTTTGTCTGCCATCAAGATTTATCTTCCTTTATGGTTCCATCTGTGTATTTAGTTGACTTTCCCTGAAGGTTGCACAGCGCTTTGGTCAACAATTATTGTTTTAAATGTGCTTCATAAATTGCAAAGTATAGATATTAATGTTCATAATCACAATACAATATTTTATAGCTATATCCCCCAGTCCTATACTGAATATGTCATGTCCAGCCCCACCCTACCAGTCTATTCCCTGTGTTTCCCACAGGCGGGGCTGTTGATCAGCCACGCCTGTAGCTTGTTGGTGTTACCTCATGTTCCTGCCTCTTGTTAACCAGCCACAGGTGCCCCTCGTTTATCCCTGCCTTCCCTGTGTATAAGACGTTTCCCAGGCCTGTGCTCCCCTGTCGGGTCATTATTACGGGGTTATTCTAACCCTGCTCTCTGGACTGTTCACTCCCTGCCTGCGTCATGCCTCGCCACCAGACCCGCACTCGTGACAGAATATACACTCACCTAAAGGATTATTAGGAACACCTGTTCAATTTCTCATTAATGCAATTATCTAATCAACCAAT
>JAAGVU020000025.1:5831399-5850245 GCA_011763525.2 Mormyrus iriodes
GGGCTGTCCTGGCTGACACGCCTCTTCAACATTGCGTGGACGTCGGGGACAGTGCCTTTGGATTGGCAAACTGGGGTAGTGGTCCCTATCTTTAAGAATGGGGACCGGAGGATGTGTTCCAACTTTAGAGGGATCACACTCCTCAACCTCCCTGAGAAGGCTTATGCCGGGGTACTGCTTTGACTAGTTGTGCATTTTTGCCACACTGTCTCTCTCTCTCTCCTTTGCTGCTACTGCAGTGTTGCTTTTTCTTTATAATAAATTCATACTCGACATACGCAGACGTTAACGTTTACATTTAAAACTGCGGAAAGCACGGAGCTGTACACTTTTTGGGGGCCATTTCCATGGAGAATCTTTCTGTCAGTGATCCTCTGATGAGGGCTTTTGGTTATTACGTGAAACAACGCTTTAGTAAGCGTTAAGATAGGCCTATTCAGACTTCAATGAACTCAATCCTCGAATTTATAATCAGCATTTCTGGAACCACAATGAGCACATTTATAAAAGTTTCGTACGAATAAAACAGCTGCAAAACATTCGTACGCACATTAATTCAAAAATTTCGGGATTTATAAATGAATAACATAAACAAAACATAACAAGGGATTTGGATATGGACGGCAGGGACACGTCCCTACCAATACTGTGTGAGTACCATGTGTGTTTAAGGGGACGGGACTTTGCTGCTGATTTGGTCCCTACCAATGCTGAAACCAAACCTACGCCCTTGAAACGTTCCCTGAAAAAGTTCCGTACAGTCGTACTAATGTTTTGGAGGAAACAGAAAAAGCGACACCTGGGGTTCACATAGAGATGAGCATCGAAGTAGCATTTACAGTTCGTTCCAGCACTTGGTGAAATGCGCGATAATAAATACAGAAACCTCATTATTATATCTGATATACAACTAACATTCGTCATTTGTTTTTTAATGAATGAATTTACATGTACAAATGTATTTATTACATTGAATCTAAGTTAGATATGTAGCCTAGGTACTGGAAATCTTAGTATAAATGTGCGTATGAATGTTTCTATTTGGCTTCGTTCGTACGAAGCCTTTATAATTGAGCCCATATATTATCATGTTTACGTCGTTTCATGCTCATTGAAGTCGGAACTCAGGTTAAATCCTGAACTTGCATTTTAGAATTAGCCCCTCCCCCCGCCTCCCACAGGGCCTGCGTAAATTAGAGAGCTCAGTTGCACCATCTAGCATTGGCACCGATTCAACATGCTCAATTGGCCAAAATAGCGCGCCTTACTTTGGCAAGCAGTTCATGTTTGAGTGGATAACCTACACTGCATTACAAAACTATGCAAAGTGAAAACCTTGAAATTGCACTACCATTTAATTTCACTGGGTGTCAGATTTGCACTGTACCACAAACGCTGAACTACAATTTATCTGTAGGCACAATACTTTTGGTAGGCTTGCTACACCAACATTTAAATACTAACTACACTTCAGCATTGGGGATATTTAAAATGGTTTTATTAGTCATACTTACAAACTTAAAAAAACAATATAACTATTATTTATTAAATACATTATTCTTTTCACATTGAGAGCATCTGATAAAATACAATAGCAATACTTTAATAATTCCAGTGAGGAAACCATCTTTTCGCCTACCCCATCTTGCTTTCCGTGAAACACACAGACACATATATAGGTTTGAGCAAGCTTGGGGGCCGCAGTGCAGGGTCAGCCAGGATGCAGTGTCCCTTGAGCTGGGGGTAAAGGGCCTCACTCAAGGGCCTGCTGTCATATGATGATACGGCCGAGGCCAGGCCTTGAATCGCCGACTTCTTCATTTTGAGCCACACGTGATGATTGTGGGTGATTGTGGCTTAGTGGGAAGTGCTTTTTCCTCACACTTCTCTGGTTGGGGGTTTGAATGCCACTGTGGCTCTGCATGTGTGGGGTTAGCATGTTCTATCTGTGTTATACAAGTTTACCCTATCTAAAGACATGAAGACTAAATAGTGCCCATAGTGTATGATTTTGTGTGTGTCTTGAGATGTACTGGTGCCCAGCCTTGTGCTCTGGATCTCTTGGGATAGGATTCTGCCCACCCCCCCACCCAAGATTCTCATCAGGTTAAATGCTTAATTAAAAGATGGATGGGTGAGGTGTGATAGGTTTAATTATATGAGTTCTGGTTTGAAAACCAACTGCAGTGAAGTACAAAACTGTACTGCAGGAAAACAATAGCATTTTGGACTAGTCCCAAGGGAAAATCACAGCATAGTCACAAGCCTTTTTAAAGGAAGTCATGAGCACCAAAACCAGTTAAGAACAGGCGGGGTGCCATTAAATGCACATGTCATTCAACCTGATTAGATTGTCCCAAATTTTAAATGGGGGATTTAAGATTTTTTTTTATTAATCAAGGTAATGTTTTTTCTTCAAATAATTAGGCAGTATTAGGAAATGTTGTTCAAGAGAATACGGAGCAGTCAGAACATTGCATGGGTTTCCATTTTAGTATTGTGAATGTCAATTGGGAATGCAGGGAAGTCATTATGATGGGGAAGTTCTACAACTGAATTCCCCACAAAGGGATGCATTATAATTTTGGTTCTTTCTTCTGCAAATACACAGTGATATGAGCCTTTTTTGCAAGTGTGTCTTTTCATTTGCCAAAAAAAACAAGGCAAGTTTTTTTTGCAACACATATCAGTTTAGGCATTTATTTTGGTTAATAAAGTGTATCTTTAGCTTCAGAAGCACGAAAATATTCATAAAATAAATCAAAGATTAAAAAGTTATTCACTCCTGTGCAGCTGAACAAAATAAATGCAAAACAAAGTCTACTAACTGAATATCTTGGGACTGTATTTCCAGACAGACAAGAAAAATGCTTTCAAAGTGACAACAACCCTCTGACGGCTAACAGCCAAGTAAACAAGCAGGCATATTTTGGCTACCTGCCTCTTTCGTTAAACTAACTCCTCCCAGTTTCCTGAGTTTGGTTCACCTAAAGTGAAGCTATAAGTCCGTTCATAGGGACATGATGCCAGGTCAGGGGGGTACATGTACATTATTAACATGAGTACTGAGTGTAGTGTATATTTGTACTGCAAAAATATCTGAAAATATCCACGGTAAGCTGCAATGAAAATTAATTTTTCCAAAATCTTCAGATACAGAATCATGTACCTTCAGGACTGCAATTACATATTGTAGTTTTGAAGGTACATACATTCACACACACCTACATATGTTTGTATTCATATCTTTATGGGGATTCTCCATTCATTTCTATGGGCATAACTCAAATCCTAACTATGACAACCTTAAACATAAGAAACCAAACAAAAACATAAGACTTCTTAAAATTTTTTTTTTGTTTTTTGATTGCAGTCACAGATTTTTATAAAAATTGAGGTTATACTTATGGGGACTGAAAACTGTCCCCCCAATAGGTAAAATGTTACAGGTTTTTATCACCTTATAGGGAAATCTGGTCCCCACAAAATAATAATTATACACACATATACACATACACAAACACACACTGCTCAGAGACAGTTTTGGGATGCTTGCTTAATTTAGTAAAAATACTGGAAATATATTGGTTTTATAACAAAAATCACTTCTTTATGCATGTTTAAAAGTGTTTCTATAACACCAAGCATTTGTGTTTAGTATCCCTTTTGGAGCCAATGACCACAATGGCAATTAACAGCAAAATGGCAAGAACAGAACTGGATGAGTCATTCAAAAAAGTATGACACTTAATAAAAAGAAGATATCTGTGCAGATGATAAGTGCAGATTCAAGCACTTTATTGTCATTGTGTAACACAACAAAATTACGTTTATGTCAACCCCAAAGGTGCATAAATAAATACAAAATAGAATCTAAAAATAATACAATTGTACAAATGTGTTTAAATGGCCCTTCCATAGACGATGTTATTCTAAAAAAAAAAACAGAACAGATTATTATTACACAGTGCATAGCACCAATGGTTATTATTGCACATATTAGCAAGGGGTGTATTTCACACTACCAACATAATTTATTGCACATATTCAGTGAGAGATTATCTCAGGCTGAGGGAATTCAGAGATCAGCAGGTTTATGGCTGTTGCGAAAAAGCTATTTTTGAGTCTTTGTATGTGTACGGATTGACCTAAAGCACCTTTCTGATGGGAGGAGCTTAAACAAAGTATATCTAGGATGAATATCCTTAACGATGTCTTTAGCCCTTCTCACACAGTGAGTAATGTGTAGATGGTCAAGTGGTGGCAGTTCCATGCCGACAATGACCTGTGCTGTTTTTACAACTCTCTGCCAGGCTTTTTTAGCAGCTTTGGTGCAGCTGCTGTATGACGCTGTCATGCAGTTAGTCAAAATGCTCTCTATAATGCATCTGTAAAAGTTAGCCAGCAGATTCTGGGGGAGGTTAGCCCTCCTTAGCCTTCTCAGTAGAGGCGTTGTTGTGCTTTGCCTACTAGTACTGAGGTGTTGTCAACCCAAGAGAGGTCCTCTGTGATGGTGACTCCCAGAAACATGAAGCTGGATAGCCTTTCCACAGCCTCTGCTTTGATTGTTACTGGACTGCGATTGATATTTTTAGTAGTTCTTAAGTCCACAATGATTTCTTTGGTCTTCTTGGTGTTTAAGACCAAGTTGTTGGTGTCACACCATACTGTTACATCATCAGGCGGTCCAATGTGGGGACATGGTATGACCTTGTGGGCATCTTTTATGTTTGTATAAACATGATCCAATGTGGTTTCCCCTCTGGTTTTGCAGTTTACATGTTGGTAAAATCTGGGAAGTATATTCTTAGGGTTTGCTTGAATGAAATCCCTGGCAATGATGAGAACTCCCATCGGGGAATGTGTTTACTAATAGCGTCATATGGCTGCTCAAGCGTCAGCTTAATATTAACCTGTGGCAGTATGTATTCTGCCATAACAACTGAATGTTCACTGGACAAGTAGAATGGTTGACATCTTAGCGTATGATATTCCAAGTCCAGAGAACATAGCTTATTGATTGTGGTTGTATTGGTGCACCAAGCATTATTAATGTATTAAATATTGCTTCTGAATAGACTTTTGTTATGAAACCAATGAATTAGCATTTTTGCTGAATTAAGCAAGCGTTCCAAGACTTTGTGAGCACTGGATATATACTCACTCTATAAAAATTAAAATATACACTGAGCATAACTGTACTCAAATCACCATACACAAATAAGACACAAGATTGAAAAAAAAAAAGATTTTATTTCAGGAAAAAAATATGGAGTAAACCAAACTCTTAAGATTAATTTCTTAAAATCATTTATTTACTATTATACATAGCAGATGATGTTAAAATCTTAAGAGTTTGTACACCAGCTTGAATGAGGCAGATCTTATAGAACAAATAAGGTTGCTCTTAAAACTACACAAAAGGTATCCTAGCAGCTGCAGACTTGCCCTCCCCCTGGTTTCTATTGAGAAATGTATTAACCGCGGTCTTGCAAAGCCTTTTTATACATCTGTATGATCCACAAACCTGTTTCCAACCAGGCCTCATCCCATCATTCCAACATCACTGTACTTTCTATTATGAACACTTTCTAAGCAGCATCTTTTACATCAAACAAAATTCTGTACCGTCTAAAACAAGCTATGAGTTTTATTCAGAAGATAGCGAATTAAGTACACAGTCAATTTAACTCAGGTTTAGTACATCATACCACATAAAGTAATTTGATTATATGTTTTACAAGATTATACAGAGCCAAAAGGCCATCAGTACCTCATTGTATTTATTGCTATATTAGCAATCATATATATTTATATATATATATATATATAAATGTATGTGTGTATATACATATATATACATATAAACATATGTATATATGTATGTATACATATATATTACACACATGCATACACACACAAAAACAGGTACATGTGTGTGTATCCTTTTTTCAGGGAAACATACAATTTGACATTGAATCAAAATAGTTTTGTTCTATAACTCTGAGTTGGTTAAAATATGATACATTAAACGAGATGACTATGGGAGGGTATAAAACGCTTTCAACTTGCAAGGAAAAAAAAATGCACATATCCCCAAATGCCCCTTATTCATGTTCCCCTCAACCGAGTTAGGAAAAGAAAAGAAAACCGTGAATGAAAATAAGTAAGCTTTTGTGTACAAGATCATTTTTCTTTGTATTTTAGGAGGCAAAAGACATGCAAATTTAGCTTAAACAAAGCATCTATTCAAATTTATTCTAATGTAAGAAAGAAAGTATCACTAATATGTTGATTAAAAAAAGCAACAAAAAGTATACAGAATACCCACACTGCTTTGCAACGCTTGAGTGTCCAACAGGAAGTGTTACAAAAGGATCTATAGTGGGATGTTCCCTTTGGAGGGTCAGGAATTCCACAGGCCGTGCTTCACCAGGACCAAAGGTGCGATGCGAGAGTCTTCAGCTCAGTCAGATACACTTTCTTTTTTCCTTTTTTTAAATAAATTTCAGGGGTCCTAAACAGTGCACAACACCAGGAAAGACCAGGAAAAGAGACAACGCTACCAGTTACTGGTCAGTCTTTTGCTCATTCTGGGGGGGGGGGGGAAAAGCATTTAAAAAAAATTAACTGCCAAAAATGCAAAATAAGCAAACAACCAAACATCCATCAGAACAGTTGCACATGTAAAGTGATGTTCACTGTGTACACAGAGGACTGCATCTTTAAAAACTAAAATTAAAAAAATGTATAAATATCTTTCTTGTCGTTTCTTGGTCAGAAACAGTACCACAGCCTTGCCTAGAACACATGCAGCAGCAAGGTGGCTCACAAAACAGTGGGAACCCCCCCCCTCCCCCCCCCCACATACACCAGCATACATTCCCATGACTTCAGGTGTACATGTTTGCAGTACGGCATTTAAAAAAAAGATAACATTTCTGGAATTAAGATGCCATAAATTCTTTCAGAGTAATAAAAATTGAGTGCTGGATTCTGAAAGTTCTTCTTTCTGTATTATTTACTCTATGTTGTTTATCCACCTAGGCCGTTACAATTAAAGAGAGACGATCTCTCTCAACTTGACCCCAAGCGTAGTTCTGGGTGTGAGGGCATTTGGAAAGGAGGGCTACACAAGTGGGTCAGGCTGCATTGGGTGCTGGATCTGCTGGGGCTGTAATGGAGGGGGCAGCTGCAAGGGCATCAGGGCCTCCACCATACTATGAGGGTGAGCCGGAGGACCATTCTCAGCACCGGCCAACTCCACAATCTCTCCGCCATAGAAGAAGTACTGGCACTGTTGGATGAAGGACTCAATGACCGACTGGTTGAGCTTGGTGGTGGAGAGAGTGTACTTGTTCTCAAAGTCTGGCCGCATGAGTGTAGGCCAGAAGCAGATGGACAAGTTGTCTGCTGTCATCAGTGTGGTTCTGCTGTGTTGACTCACCCTGAGGAAGACAAAAGCATATTCACACTCAGGGTTGCAATGAAGGAGAAGTTGAGAATGTAAGTATCCCTTCCTACTTTATATGTAGCCCACCTAACAAACAATGTTTAACATGTAACAATCTGTTAGCTTTTAAAAATACATCCACATTAATTGGCGAAAACTTCTCAGACACAAATTTTGCAAAAAATTTAGTATTATTAATACTTATTGGTGCGGCTTGGTGTTCTCCTACCATTTTTTTATTTAGACAAAATCACGAGTAAGTTTGAGTAAGAACAGTCTGAATTCAAGAGACGAGGCTCCGCAGTCTCAATTTTCTGTTTGACCCAAGAAGGAATAGATCCATATCACAGTAGTATGTATTTCTAACTATTCAACTATCAAAAAATTCACCAGTGGCACCAGGGGCAGCACTATCAATCTGCTGAATTTAAACTGATATCCCACTGCAGACTAAGTTATTATGCTGAGTCACAGGGGGTGCAATACATCAAGTGTAAAATAAAAATGCAAAATCACTTCAGGCCCATTTTATTTCTGCATTTAAATTATATTGTTCCCATTGTATCCCTGGGAAACCCAGCAAAACCAAACATGTTTGTTGCTGGGACACCACTGAACCATTTATCTATAATTATTCATGCAGGGATGGTCTCAACCCACATCCTGTGAATCAAAGAAGTGAACCTTTGGATTAGAACAAGTCTTACGATCACATGCAGACTTTTCATTCCTAATTACATAAGCAGAATTGATTTAGTTATGCTGTGGACAATGCACAGCAGGGTGACTTGAATTTTTATTATTTCATGATTACAATCTGCAAGTGTTATAATAACAAAACAAACATGAAAATGATATGCTTCTTTACAATGTGACGTCCTTTGAGTCCTCTGTAGGAACTGAAATATGACCGTATTTACCAGATACCAGATATGTTAATGAAAAAAGAGAAACTGACATCAATTTGATAGGCTGATCAGACATCAACTAAAGGCTCTAGAAAGGACTCAGACAGTAAAAAAAAAGTCAATTTCACTCTTGGACTTGTTCCATTTTATTTTATAATTGAATTGCGCTTGAAATTTTATTTCCTAACCTAAGCAGGGAATACAAAATCCGATGAATGTACAATTTTTCCTGCTGTGTTTGCTGAAACCCTTCAGGATTTTCTTATATCCCCCATGCTTCACAGCAAATGTCAAACATGATCATATAAAAACTATCCCTCAAATCTCTTACTCTACTCTTTTGTCAGTTTACTATTTTAATTTCACAATATTTTGGAATTCAAGAATTTGTACTGGAAGTACATAATATGCTAGATACAGGTTAGATGATGCGTATGCATTTTACTTTCATTTTTTAAATTAAAGAGCAGGACTGCGATCATATTCATAAATATACAGGTCAATATGAGGTACAATAGCCAATATACAATTCCTACCTGTTTAGATGGGTAATGACATATTTGAAGACTTCATAGTTCACAGGGGGAAACTTTCTGACAATTTCTTTCAATACTTGCAGTCTCTCTATGTGGTCCACGATTTCTATAAAACCATAGAACGACTGTAATGTTTTCATTCATTTAAAAGCAATAAACATCCACATATTCACACAGCATCATATTAAGCAGTATATGCTCATGATAATATAAAACATAATATGTAAACGGCATGCTATCACAAGACCAGAAGTCCTGGGGATAGTGCAGCTCATTCAGGATCAAAGTAGATGGGGAAATTCCATAATGCTGATAAGGACAATAAATGTAAGGAATACAGTGAGGATTGCAACATTATTACACGCTGAAGCCATGCTTTAATCAGTATTAGGCAAAGGCTGCCCCTATCAGTAATGGTGAGGAGGAGATACAGGAGACGAGAAGAGCTATCTTGGGGCTGCTGTGTGTATTACACTGGTGTGTCTGCTTTGATTTTATATGTTTAATTATTTGCCTAAAAAACAGTAAAAGACTGATCTTCGGTTCAAACTTGTGGTTACACTTATAGTTGCAAAAAACTCTATTTGAACTGTAAATAAGACTACAGAATGAATTTCAAAATAATCAAAAAAGAAAATTAAGTCAACAGTGCATGAACAAGGAAAAGCAATTTCCAGCTGTCTATATATTCATTTGAGGACAATTCTTTGCTATTGATTAATTATTTGTGATATAAAACAGCTAAGAGTGAAGGGTATGGATGCTATTTCATTAGAAATGCTAGTGGTATGAATAAGAAACAGTACTTTCATGCTTCATTAATGGCAAGGGGTTTTTCCTTTTTGATTTCTTGTCTTGTGAAGTATAGATCATCCGGCTTGTCACAGCGTTACACTACGTTCTGACAGAGGCTTGAGGTTTTAACACCCCCCGGTGTAACACAGACACACACAGACAGACACACATTTGTATTCATATCTTTGTGGGAACTCTCCATTGATTTCTATGGCAAAAACCCTAATCCCAACTATGACAACCTTAACCCCTACCCAGCTCTAACCTTAAACCACAAATAACCAAACAAAATGCAATATTTCTGACATTTTTAGTTTTTTGACTGCAGTCACAAATTTTTCTATAACTGAGTTTACCCTTGTGAGGACTGGAAAAATGTCCCCACAAGGTCAAAATAATAGGTTTTTCTCACATTGTGGGGGCAATTGAATCCCACAATATAATATATACATGCCCACAGATACAGAACTGGTACGTTATGTTTTGATTTTATCTTGTTTCTTTTTTTCCAAATGAAGTAGATTAATGAAAATCAGGAATATTAGTGTCCATTTCAGCATACCATTAGTTATATCTGTAGTACTGCTGCATTTGTAACTGACTCCAGTTGACTATGCGGTTCTGATTGGTGTGGGGTAAATGTTTGCACTTACTGGCTGCCTCCACCAGCTCTGGGTGCAGACTGTACGGAATGAGTGGGTCAGGCAGATCAGCAAAGAAGGCCTTAAGAGCACCTGCTACAGCATTGACTGCCACATCCATGACCATCAAGTCTATGCTGTGGTCTGTGTGGGGAGAGAAAGACAAAAAGAGGCAGCAGAGAGGAATGAGTATTAGAGATTGTCTTACACAAATCAGCTGTCAGAAAACAATGTTTCCTGGATGGACGTGAACAAGGAGGGAGGAACACTGTTAAGATTTTATTCAGCAGAACCTGGCAAAACTTATGTTAATGGTAAATTCTATTTGAGGGAGCGAATACCTTGGCATTTGTATATACATGGCTGTTTGCTTTGTGTAAGATACAGCTTAAAAACAAATGGAAAACCTTGATTATAGGCAAAATAGAATGTATAAAATCCATTCAGAACTTTGATACAGAAAAAAGTATCCATGTACACTCCTATTAAAAGAAAGTACTATTACAAGCCTATATATTTTATTAATCATGCATTTCCCTCATGGTTATCATTTCTGTAATAAAATGCTTTTATAGCAGTCATGCCTAATGTGAAAGACACACTAATATGTTTTTAAAGTTACCTGTCAAAGTAGGATGACATTAAACATGCCTCATTCCACAAAATATGTCACACTGACCCCATGACACGTAATGCAGAAAATACGCTGCTTCAACAATATATTTACTGAGAAGTTTCACAGATTCAGCTTTAATTAATTCAGTGTTATATAATGATACTGCTGAGGTAAGGGGGCTTTTTAACACCTAACAAAATATAAAATTTTAATTTACTGAAAGGATGATAATATGTTTTTACTCTAAGTTATTTCAGACAAGTGTGCACTTCAGTGGTAAAATGCATATTGAGGTTTTTAGCCTTCCTTTATATTTATATTTTACAAAGCACCAGGTACTATACTTTTGGTACTGTTTTCAATTCATTATTAAATTTGGTCTGCAGATTGATCTTTCTTTTGCCACAGATTAAAAAATGATGTAACATCATCCTGTTGATTTGCATCGACAAGCTTGGCAAGTTTCGCCCACCCCCAAATAAGACAAAAATATATTGTTTTTTTGTCAAAATTTCCACATCTGTTAGTTACTGACATGAGACTATCAAACGAACTCTGCAGAACAGAAAGGGCACACTCCTGGTTTTTAGTAAACTACTTATTTCCAAATACTGAAAAAACCTTGTCTGCTCTTTATTATAACACTTGTTTTTCTGTCCCCTCTTCCTGTCACATTACATATAAACAGCCATAAAACAGTCCTATTCTATGCGCCTATTTTGCGCCATCTGCCTATTGGGTGTGTGCTGGGTCTAACGCAAGTGCTGCAGTATGCACAGTGCCTTCTGCATTTGGGGGTCAATAGTTGTGAATTGCTTTCATGCATTTAAGTCAAAAAGCTATGTGCTGGGCATGTTGCATGTAAGTGACCCATGCGTGCATTCTGCGACTGACTTGAGCGCTTAATTGCATTTTTCACTACACACTCTGGAGGTCTGTAAGTCACGTGCCTCTACATGGCCAAATGCAATATTGCAGTGTTCAGAAAGCTGAACATGTAACAAAACAAATTTTTTTTACATTTATGATACATTTAGAAGTAAATGTTACAATGCAAAACACGTTAATAAGTCATATGATTATATAAGAATTATATAACAACAATACTTAGAAATATACAAGTATATCACCATTAGGCAGAATTCAAGTGACATCCGCTTTGTCAATATGCCTAGTAAAATAATTATTTCAATTAAAATAAGTGAAAAATAGGTTAAAAGGAAATAGTGTGTCCTTGCAATCCTAAGCATATGTGCATGCACATGCACTCCAGGAAGAGTGGGACAGACACAGGTAAGGTACCCTTGTTTTGATGTACTTCAAAAGACCAGCACTGAATGCACTGCATGTTTCCGGGTGGATACATGAAACAATACATTTTGAACCAATACGGGACACCATTTAGGCTGTATTTTCGTACACAAACATACACTTTATAGATTACATACATTAAGACCGGGGTCCCCAAGGGAACTATCTGACCAGGACACTCACCTAAGCAGTAACTATTTCACACTTAATGGGGTAGATGTGTGGGTTTTTAGTTGCAGTTACTAGTTTGGAATAATACATGCAGCCTACGCTGTAGTGTATAAGTTTGTTTGATCTATACCGTTAAGTGCATTATTATTTGATCAGCAATGCATTCTAAACATTCAGTCCATGTTGCTAATGTTACTAATATTTACACCATATCTATTGGTTAGGCATATTTGCTTGTTTACAAAATTGTTCTAAATGAAGTGGGAGGGAAAAAGCCAAAGTAAATGGATTCATCCTTAAACACAATATGGGTCATTCTCACAAACTCAGTACTGCAACATATTAATCTTCTCTATGGTTTTAAAATTAGTCAAATTATTAGTCACACTCACATTATATTATTGTCTAAAATGTCAAATTTGGGGTTAATCAGTTAACAAGACATTTGAAGAAATGAACATACATCTCTTTACATTGTGAAGTACAATAAAGTTGAAAGATTTGAAAACTTTTTATCTAGTTTTATGTAATTCGATCTTTCTTTTGCTACAGTGGTGCCTACTTGGGGGAAATGGTCGAGGGATCATTAAATCAGAGCTCCCAATAATATACCTCGTAGGTTAAGGTAATGTGAATTGCTTTTGCGTGTGTGTGTGGCAGGAAGTTTGATATTGTTTATCCCAATATTATAAAATCAAAATAACATTTCTCCTTAATAGATACTGCCTAATGCAAATTTACTGATAATCCGTGTAAGACTATCAACTCACAGAAATTTTCACAGCAGGCTCTCAATCTACACAACAGTAGCTTTATAGAAACTTGTGACCATTTCAAACTTCAAAGATTTTGAAGTAGTTTCTTTCTTTAATGAAAACATTGGAATAAAAGAGCACTGTAAAGAGCTAGTGCGTCACTGGCTCCTAGGCAGGCATCATATAGCAGGCCTGATCACATTACCTTGATCAAACTGCTTTTGTATGTTGTCTTGATCCGTTTTGTTTCCACTTACACGATACAGGCCTTCTGTTGTCAAACCTGAAATAAAACACAGCAGAGGTAATGATTATTTGTTCTTGACCAAACTGCTATGTAATAATGTATATACGCTTATATTTGCTGTTGTGTGTTTCATTTCATGCATTTCACTTGAAAAAAAAAAGTATGTGACATATGTTTAGCAAAATTTTTGTGTAGTTAGGATGCTCCAGCTAAGGTTTTTTGATACTTGGTTTTAATCATCCTTGTCAGAAATTACTATGAAATTACATTCTCAAGCAGTACAGTCAAGGTAAAAAAAGAAGTACACAGCACATACACCTGCACCAAGAAATGGAATAAAGAAAGCTACAGAAAATAAATACGAACATGGTACATTAAGTAGACAAAACGTAGAAGAGGTTACATTGAACCCTCTATTTTTTATATAGTTAATCTTTTATGTATAATTGTTATATAAAAATATTTTTATTGTAGTGTACTACTAATGACACATGATTGATGACAAGAATACATTGTATATCAGTCATATTTACTCTTCAGAGCACCTTCCCATTCAAAACCTAGATGATTTCAACCAGGTGATACTCCCAACATGCCAGTAAACAGAAAAATATGCAGTCAGCATTCGAGACGTAGGCTGATGTCTCAACTTCTCAAATGCTGGCCAAGGAAACAAAATGCCAAAAAACCAGTCTGGCTGGAACTATAACTGAAAAAAAGAAAAATCCCACAACAATTGGAGCGATTACACATTGTGCTCATCCCAAATACCAAAGCATGATGACTGTACTTGTGTAACCTAAGAGTACAAGTACATTCTACTTCTTGTGAGTATGTTATGGGCAACTCCGCCTGAGGATAGAAGAGATACTCTGAAAGCAGGGGTTTTCGTAATATAAATGCAGACTAGCTGTCACATCTGGTCCACATTCTCTGAGGGTCGTAACACACAAGTGGCCGTCGCATGTCTTTTTACTACATCCTGGATTTGGCTTGAATGAAGGCATGGCTTCATTAAAGACAGTGCCCAGTCAAAAACATCTCTTAGAGAAAGTTACGTCACATAACCTGTGCCAGGAAGTTTTTACAGCCAATTAAGTTGTCTTGAGCAGTGTCACCAAAAACCAAGACAACAATATTGTTAGAAGTTTTGGTCTACCATGACAAAAATATTACGGTGCTTAGTCATACCATGAACACACCACAGCCAATGCATTCCTAGTGATATTATAAAGAAAAAAAAAGTTAACAGAAAATTAAGATGCATTTAAATACACACAAAAATTACAAAGTAGTAAACAAACAATATATCGATATATTCCATAAAATATAGAGTGAAGAACCTGTTCACATGCTAAAAACCCAAACTTAAATCTCAAAGAGACTAGTTCCGAAGTTCCTGAAAATATGCCGGACAGGGTATTTTTGGATAATGGGGACTAAATAATAATGGGGGAAAATAATAATACTGCATTCCCAGCCAATCCAACTTATATAATATCCAATATAATATCCAACCAAATATCCAAAAAAAATCTCCTAATCACCTATACATAACAGGACATCAAGGATTGTTTCACAACAAAGCATTAAAAAAAAATAATTCTTGTACATGCTTCACATTTTTTTTCATATGTGGATTCATTATAGGGGTTTCCAATAGGCACAGTCTGGATAACGGGAATTCTTTCAGATGAAGCAGATCAAAATCGCAAATGAGTGGTTGTACACAATGAAAACTTCATGCCAGTTCCATCACAGACAGTTCACTTAAACGTGTCAGATCTACATTACAGGTATTTTTTTGGTAAATATCTACATACCAATAATGACCATCAAAGAAAAGCTTCTCAAACAAATTATATTCTTGAGTGGCAGTGAGGCTCAATGAGCAGCCCTGTCTCTCTCAGTTTTATGGTGTCATTCTTTTAATGAATTAATATTAACATACTTGTTTGCAGGCTGCTCCCACAGGGTACTTACTAACCGAGGAATGCTCCCATAGAGAATTTTAAGCGCTGCTTAGGGATTATAATGCCATGCATAGCAGATGGACCATTTTAACTTTGTCAAAGAAATATGGCTATGGTTAAAAGTGATTATAGTTTTCCAAAGCCAATTAACTGAAAGCAGTCCTGAAATGTGTGTCCAGTCTTTATCACACAGCATACAGTACCAACCTAAAGGTGTCAATATTTCAAAGACAAAATCTGTGTACACTGGCACATTCCTTGCAAGTTCTGACATGCTCAGGCGTGTCCCATCTAATGAGGGCGAGGAAAAGCAGCAGCGTGTGCGGCTACCTGCACAGACAGTAGGAACAGCAGCTGATGCAGGTTGAGGCACTAGCTAGTTTTCCTGCTGCCTAAAGGATTTAAGCAGTCGAATTTAAGTATAACAATGTCAAAAACACAAAAAAAACTTTGGGGTGTGGTCAATTCCTGTCAAGGCTTACTCACTATTTTCTCACAATTAAAGTGATCAACACCATGTTACGGGTAGCCCCAAGGCCTCTCACTTCCACTGCCCATAAAGCCCTTTCCCACAGCAGGAACTTTTTTCAGGAACCAGGAGCCAGAAATTTGTGTTGCATTCCTAACACAGGAACTCAGCCTGATTGCAACTCCTGATTCCTTTTTAGTCCCTACTTTGGGTTAGGAACATCTCTGAGGTGCTGATTAATGGAATAAAAACATATAAAACAGTATCACGGGTTGGTACTTGAACACCTCTTCTGACTAGAGTTGCCATTCCATATTTTAAACTGTGTGATTTGTCCCGTATTTTCAGAGTACATGATCAATCCCCCACTCTCCCTCAATGACTAACAAATAACGACTTGTTCATCCTTCATTGCTTTGGAGTGGCGGTGTAGTTTTTGGCTTACGAGATGACGTGTTTTATCTACAAATTTTTTTTACATCCCCCATGCTTATTTAGCATAAAGGTTACAGTTCCTGTTGTGAGGTGGGAAAGCGACACGCAAAAGTGACCAGGAGCAATAAAGTCGAGACAGCCGAGGAACTTGGAACCAGGGGTCTCATTTATCAAAATGTGCATAGAACTGTCAAAATTCTGCATACGAGTCATAGGTACACAAAGGCAAATTGGTATTTATCACTCATGTGTTTGAACAGTCATAAGAAGTGAACGTGGATAAACTTTACAATATATAGCACAGTACAGGTACTGTATCTGTATCATATCTGCTTATTGTAACTATTCATCACATATATATTATTGTATGCCTACTGTATTACAAGTTAGATATGGAGATTGAGTCATTATATGACTGGCAGCGTTCTCCTGCACCTGTTACACTAAGCGATACACCCACCAACGTCCTACTATGTGAAATTTCAAGCTTCTCTCGATCAGCGTACATTACTTACTATGAACTTCGGACGTAAATGTGATTGGATGTGACTCAGTCAGGCGTATCTCAACATAACACCGTATTTAGTGACAGTTATACATTATTTCTTTGGCCATGGATCTTAAATGACTTTGGAATTTGGATTCCTTCCTGTCTTAAGCATGACATGGACAGGTATCCCATCTAGGGTATCTCCAGCCTCATTTCCTGTGCTTCCTGCTATAGGCACAATGACACATGGAAGCATGTTTGGAACAGTACTTTCCATAAAAGTGCAAACATAACATGACATTATTATAATAGGAGTTCAAAGATTCCTATTTCTGCTCCACCCATCGAACCTGCCCAATTCTATCTCGAAACAGGTAAAATATTCTATACAGGATATTTACTCTTACTTTTAAGGCCTACATCTGAATGAGTAAATGAACGCTGCTTGCTTCCAAGATGACAAAGTGACAGTTTCTGTACAAAAAACCTTCAGAAGCATAGCTAAACCTGTAGAACTAAAAAATGAGCCCCACTAGTAGCAGAACTACACTCAGAGAAGTAAAGTAAGTCCAGTAATACTGCTAAACATGGGGAACTGAAACAAGCCATTATCCTCATTTGTGCCTCTAGACAATGTGCTTCATCTTGCACAACCCCAGTCGAGCTAACCCCTGCCTGACACTAACAGGACAATGTGTAATGTGTTGCGTGAATGGGACTGAAGATCAGGCGTACAGTCATACACACACACATACCAGAATTTAGTAACAGTAACTAGTGTGTGGATTTAAAATAATAATAAATCACTGAAGGAGATATGGTTAAGTCTAATTGTTAATTTATAACATCAAGTCTTGGGTGTATTCTGACAGTTCCCTGTTGCAAAGTATAGCAGGTTAAAATTCATGGCCCAGGTCAAAATGGTCATTCCTTAATGTCTTTGTTTTGACTAAGCACTGTTAGACATACTCCAAATTTCTAGAAAAATACTGAAGCATTCTTTTAAAACTCACAGTGAACCACAAAAAAAGTCATTTTCAAAGGTATTTACAATAAAATGTTCTGACCAGGAGGCAAAGTTATTTTGCTTGCTTTAATCTGAAAGGCATAGTTTTGTTGATAGCAATCAGAATGAATTCCAAAAAACTGCTATATTTAAACATCACTGTGCCCAGAACCATAATATGACACTGAATACAAAGTTACAACTTCACTACTAGGAAATATTTTGCTATATAATACACATTCACATAAAATTTCAAATTTCAATTCTCCAGTGGGTAAATGCTGGAAAGAAGACTAACATGACACAAATAAACAGGAAAGAGTGGAAGAGGAAGCGGTCCAAATTTAGATGTTCTATTGTCCTGTACCCTCATGCATCCCCCAAATGAATGTTCCCCTAGATTCCTACTAATGTCACAATGACAAGACTTCATTGCAAGCAGACTGTGATAAGATACCAACATATCCTATTCAATATGTATTGTACTAAATTTATAATATGGCTACTACGCCTTGTGATAACAGGTTTTATTTATAAAGCTTGCAGACTTCAGACTATAGAACAAGAAATCTAGAACAGTAAGTAGTTTGTCCTCTTTATTGTTTTTCTGGTGCAGTGACAACCATTATATTTTGAATGTTTTTACACTATGAGGCCTCAAGTACCTTATTACTTTTAATGTATCATATTTGTTTAGTTCATTATTGCAAGACACATTCGTAACGCGATTTTCCTTTCTGAAAAGCAATCAAAAAATTTACAACACTGATAAATCTGCTTTAAAAATCTTTTCTTGCCAAGGCACTAGCAGAGATAAAATACTTGTGTGTTAGGCAATTCCTGACTGAATCAGATTTATGGAAGGTGCACAGTCAATGTTATTTTAGTCTTTTCCAGTTTTCTTTGCATTGTTTAAGTATTGCAGTGATCCGGAAGGGGAACCAAAGACAAGGCCATCATTAAGTGTTAGGCAATTCCTGACTGAATCAGATTTATGGAAGGTGCACAGTCAATGTTATTTTAGTCTTTTCCAGTTTTCT
>JAAGVU020000025.1:5850345-5873574 GCA_011763525.2 Mormyrus iriodes
TTGCATTGTTTAAGTATTGCAGTGATCCTGAAGGGGAACCAAAGACAAGGCCATCGTTAAGTCTATGATTTTCTTTTTTGTGAAAGATATTTCATTTTAGATTCAACATTCATTGCCCCACTATGACTTCAAATGATTGGTGATTTGTCCAGAGAGACCGTACTGCATCAGGCCAGCAAAAAAAGTGTATCCTAATTTACTAACTGGGCACAATTGTGTGGAGTGTGTCAGCTGTAGCTGCAGGCATTTTTCTGGCTGCCAAGATAAAGTCACTGCAGGAAGACAAGCCTGCTTCTTCTCATATACAGTATGCACCTCATTCAAGGTTATGCTATCTCTAATAATCAGCGTGCAGCCTAAGCACAAAACCTCCACCAGTAACAGCAAAACTGAAAAACAAATTGCTGACTTATACATATATACTTCACATTACTTCTGATTAAGTTGTCTGATTAGAAAAACTTCCATCTAACGAGGACAAGCTGCAGGAGGATGAAATGTTAGGCTCTACTGTGCCTTATAAGAAGCCAACCTAAAGGAAGTAAGAAAAGTGCAATAGGATAACGGAGCTTTCCATTGTTAAAATGAATAAAATTAAAACTTTTTTGTAAAGATTACTAGAAACCACACCAAAATATTTTCATTATTTCCGTGAATTAAAAAAAATATAATAATAACAAGGACAGGTTAAATGCAAAGGCTTTTCTAACGATTCTCCCAATAAAAGCATAAAAGAAAGTGACCAAAACAAAGGATTTTAACTCAAAAAATTGTCTAATTACTATGGAAAACCGAGGGCCTAGCAACACGAATAATAACTAAATAATGAATTAAATCAAATGATCATTAAAATATAAAAAAGCAAATTGCTAGGGCATATAACCAAACATTGTGTATAGTGATTCTATTTAGTTTATTGCCAACAGCAGCAATTGTTTTAATGCATTTTAGTTTAAGAATAATTACACAAACAGATCTCTACTCATATCTTTCTGGGGACCATCCATTCATTTCTATTGGAAAAACCCTAATCGCAACTATGACAACCTTAACCCCTACCCAGCCCTAACTTTAACCATAAGTAACCAAAGTAAATGCAAGACTTTTGGCATTTTTAGTTTTTTGATTGCAGTCACAGATTCTTATAAAATTGAATTTCCCCTTGTGGAGTAGGAAAAAATGGTCCCCACAACTTCAAAATAATGTTTTTAATCATTGTAATGTATACCTGGACCACACATACACACACATACAAACTACAATAAGGAGTCAATGTGTGTGGATATACAATTATGGACATAGTTATGTAATGTTATTACCTGATGTGCAAGACATTTTTTCAGCTCATGAGAGTGTCTTTTTTGCTCCCGTTTACACAGCGGAACAACATCAAGGTGAAGGAGGCTTGTGGGCTGGACAAACTTGATAAAAGCTAATCCTGTCATAGGACTGAGTCTGGACTCCTTTGAAACAGTGGTGTAAAAAAGGATAGTGTCCAAACTGTACTCCCTTCTGAATAATGAGCCCAGTCCTCAAGAGAGAGTTGGTACAGCTGAGGAACACCTTCAGCCAAAGGCTCATCCTTTGTGTTGCTGCCATTTGCCTGTTCAATGCTTCCAATCTCCATGGCCCTAACACCATCTTGCTTTGAGGAAACTAACCCTTTGCCCTAGCACTGTAGCATAGCACTAATTACAAACTAACTGCAGACTTTGCAAGCACATTTTTACCTCATTTGTACCATCTGCTTTGTGCCATTGTCCTGAGATTTTCTTTTGTATGTGATAATGCTGGATAAAAAAATTTTATCCCTGGAGGATCAGTGAGGTTTTTTCAAAAATTAAATGCAAAAGTCACTTAATGTTTAAAATGTATTACACTTTACAATTAAGAGAGCAACAACAGAAACACCAGTAATGACAGTTATGGACAATATTTGTCTAATTTTGAAAGGAAGCTGTAATTCATAGTAAAACAAACTCCAATACATTTTACCCACATCTCATTAATATTTTCATCTATATTACAGATCATGATGAATAACGATTTGAAAATATGAATGACATGAGGCCACTTGACACTCCTTTCGGAGTAAAGGATTGTACAGAACATTATGCTGAAATCAAACACTTTATGCATGCTTTGGATTTTCTTGTGTCGTTCTTCTCCCCTTGAATCACAATGTTATCCCTGAATCACCAGCACGTTATCAATAGTAGCACTGATGAAGTAATACTGCAGAAATTCTCCATTGGTGCAACCTTTAGCAGAAAAAACAGGATAGGCTGATAGAATTTATGATAACCCAAAGTGTTATTATTGACACAGACCGTGTGGATTAAAAAAAAAATATAGAAATATCTCCGCAGGCACTCAGCATGATTTAACAGAAGGAGCAAATAGACTGAACTTCAGTCTGTCACAGTGGGTCTTATCTAAAGCCTTCAGCTGAGTACACTCCATAATACTGTACAAGGAAGGACAGCTTGGTCAATATCAATGGTTAAAGCACAGCAAGCTCACAGCGGTCTACAGGAAACCATAACTAACAGCAACTAACAGCAAATTCTGCTAGTTCCACAGAGGGCACAAGAAAGTGCCTTTTCTAGAAATAGCTGACTAAAAATAAGATGGATACTCACTGAAGGTCATGCATTTGAACCTTTATATCCAACACATGAGCAAATAGTTTTATTTTGTTTCTCTTTTGGAGCCTGAAAAATGTGATTTCTAAGCATTACTGCTAATACTATTTACTGATGCCTAATGGGAAAACATACTATCCACAACAGCAGAGTGTGTAGTAGTCTGCGGATATATGAGGATATGCTTATGGCATGTGCTACAATTACAAATTAATGCAAAAATTGCAAACTTAGATAATATGAAGATACATGCATAATTTATATTAAAATTACATTAACAAACTGAAAATGATCCATTACATTATAAGTTCATTTAAAACATTCTACTATACAGTCGTGGACAAATTAAGAGACCACTCTATATTTTTTAAATCTGCATATTTAAATCCTGATTTAATCATGGTTCTGCTGGCAGAAGGTTATGCTGAGCAGCAGGTTGCTTCCAAGCTCAAAATTTCCAAGACAGCAGTACACAAGAACAAGGTGAAGCAGGAGACATTGGGAACAACTAGAAACTAGCCAGGTAAAGGGTGAAAGTGACTTTCTAATGCCAGAGATGACTGTTAACTTATCCGACAGTTTCTCATGAATTGGAGGATGACATCAAGTAACCTTCAAAAGGAATGGGAAACATTAAGTGCAGGTGTGAAGTGCACTGCTAGGACAGTTTGTATCAGGCTCCTAGAAGCAGAACTGAAGTCCCATAAAGCAAGGAAGAATCCCTTCATTAATGAGAAATAGAGATGAACCAGGCTGCAGTTTGCAAAAAAATATATATCATTCACAGATGCACACCCATAAATTGAGAAATGAGTAAAACAAAAACTGTGCTGCGGTCTCTCAGTTTTTTACATGGCTGTACAACTGTCAATTTCATTTCTGCTAAAGTGACAAGCACAGAAGCTCCACAGTAAATAGTCTCCTCTTGGCAAGCTAGTGCGAAGGAAATTAGAATTCTTCAAAAAAATCCACATCAAAGACACAACAACAAATGTAATACAAAGAGAAGACAAGCAGATCTTTCAATGAACTTAGAATAAAACTTCCAAAAACAAAGAATCAGTCTATGCCTTCAATGGCCAAGCCTTATTGAACATTAGCACATTAGCAGAAAACATGACAGTTCAAGCATTTACTGAAAACCCCAAGTAGGTATGAGTGCCATGGTGATGTATGTGCCGTCAAACACCAATTTAGGCAACTACCTGGATCAGTCTGAGTAACTATGGCATCTGTCCTCCTCTGGATACAGCTGCACCCACCCCAATTTTTAATGAACAGATGGGGCATACTCAAATACAGCGCTTTTCCAATGAACAAAACCGAGAGCACAGTCCCCTGTGTGCATGGACTGGATGCATAAATAACTGGGTGAGCAAATGAATGAAGGACAGGAGGAGTCACAGAGAGGTCTACATAACTGGTGTAATTGCCATTTTTTTATTGTTCAGACCCAAGGCTCTCTTTATAACAGGATCTGGAATACATTATGCTACTTTTCAACTATTGTGCTCTGGGGCAAAAAGGCTGAAAAAAGTCTATCAAATTGCTGGTTATAAGCTCAAAAGACTCACTAGAGGTTTTGCCTGTAAAGAGGTGACAAAAAAGAAACCAACAATTCCAGTCACTAGGGATGTCCATTTTGGATTTTTTCGTCATCAACAGTCAATACTCGTTAATCAACAATTAGCCAAATGTGGAGGATGAAACGTGACATAATCATAAATAAATAAATCAATAGAAAAATAAGTATTTATTTTTACAAAGATTTTTTTAATTAATATCCCAAAGTTTTTTTTATTCCAAATATTTTTTTATTCATTTGTACGTAAATGAGGGGGGCAGCCCTGAACCTTTTTTTAAAGCACTATTGGCCTTGGGGACATTGCTGATCTACGTTCCATTACTTTGGCCTTCTTTCGATGAGAAGAAATGCTAGCTGGCGTTCATGTTGATAATGTTCCCGCTACACGATTTTCCAAATCATCAGATTGCTATACTGTTCATAAATATGGGGTTAAATATGGGGTTCAGTATTTATGCCAAAAATGTCAACAGCACACTGTCCATGTCGACGCAACATGTATCAAAACATTTGTCTGTCAGCTCAACTTCTGTTGTTTGTTGTGCTGCATATCGACCACATTTGTCAACATGTTGTCATGACGTGTCATTCTCCTCATCATTTGACTAAGTCATTATGCATGTTGTCCTGATGTGTTACCTGACTGTGTTTTTATGAATGTCGTCCTGATGTGTCATCTGTGATGTCCTGCATGTTGTATTGATGTGTCATTCTCCTTGTCGTGCTATACAAATAAACTTTGACTTGTATTAGACTACTTGGGATATCAGAGACAGGGAGAATAATAAAGCAGGACAAGAAGCAAAACAAAACAGATAAGCATCACATCAGAATGACATGCATAACGATGCAGTCAAACGACGTGGAGAACGACAAAATGAGGGAGGCAAAATTAAAGGGGATACCTTTCTCAGCACCCTATTGTTTATTATTGACTGTTCGTTTATATGTAAAATGCTAAAGCCTGCTTACGTGATTGTTTTTCATTTTAATTAGACCTGAAGCAATTGATATACATTAACAAGACTTGGAGATGACCAATAATTTAATATAAATTTGATTCATGTAACAAAACTGTTCTTCAAATTGAATTGAACTTCCCATCACTACATGGAAAGTCATGTAGTATGAACTTAGCATTACCAACGTGAACGCCAGCTAGCATTTCTTCTCATCCAAACAAGGCCACAGTAACGGAGCGCAGATCAGCAAAGTTCCTCTGGCCAATAGTGCTTTAGAAAAAGGGTTAGGGTTAGGGCTGCCTCCCTCATTTACATACAGATGAATAAAAAAATATTTGAAATAAAAAAAAAATCTTTGGAATAAAAAAAACAAAAAAATACGTCTTTGCAATAAAAAAAAATATTTTTCTATAAATCTTTGGAATAAAAAAATTAATTTTTCTATTGATTTATTCATTTATGATTATGTCATGTTTCGTCCTCCATAGCCGTTAACCAATAAGAAAAAAAAATTACTATTTAGAATGGACATGCGCCCCTCACCAAATACCAAAGCATCAGCACAAAAACTGCTTTGGAAATTATAAATGCTTTATATTTTTCAAGTCCAAACATTTCATGACTTATATAAATAGTCATCAACAAGTTGCCAGACTTTGCAATGCAGATTTACAAAATGAATCAAACATTTAATCCTCCAGTGTCAAGTGTGCTTTGCTGACAGGTCCAGCACAGCCTACATCTCCCATGAAGGAAAATATTTTAAAATTCAAATGAACTGCAAGCAGCCTGCACATTTTCTAATTTATAGCATGGAGAGTGCTGTTACAAAAACCAGCTCCGCTGTCTGGTATATTTAATCTAGCCTAATTAATGATTAACATCCAACATCTCAACAAAAAGGAAAGCTGCCATGTTCCCACCTCAAAATATAAAAAGATTATAGCCCACTTCAACCCTGAGTGTAACGGAGAGCTTGTTTACTGATTTTTAATCAGAAATAGCAACAAGTCGACATGCTGTGGGGTTAGTCTAGTGTGCAGTCTACTAACTATGAGACTTCGCAAGTGGTACTGCATTGTGGTTGTACTACTGCTATATTTCAACACTGCACAACATAGCTTACATACAGCTTCACTGTCCTTTTGGTTGAAATGAGCCCAAACACTACTTCTTTGGGCTCGTTTCATTTTTTTCTCCAACTTCACTTATGGCTGTACCCTGCAGGCACCTGTAGCTTGTTACACTTGTTGACATGCCCTCATGAGTTGATAGGCTATGTATCCAAGTGTATTTATTTTTCTATTTTTTACCCTCTACGTTTTATGCGTTTATCACATTGCAAACTTTTAACATTTTTTTAATTAACCATTTAACTGATAGTATTAAATCGGTTAAAATTCTTATTGGTTGTCGGTTAAACAGTGAATTACGAACACCCCTACCAGACACCAATCACAATGCATCAGTACCACATGGATAGTCCTACAGTCCCGTACTCTTGTGCCATTAAAAAAATTAATCATCTCAGCTTTCCACTGACATAACGTTATTGAGATCACCAATAATTTTTATTCGTTAAAGCAAATTACTTACAGTTTATTTGCGGATGCCAATAGAGGCAAAACCATCTCTGTTGTTCATCACTATTCGATGAAAATAAAGAAAAGCATTTTCTCTAAAACTACTTTACAAAAACATAAAACAATGAGACAGCCTTAGCACTACAAACAGAAATCTTCACATAGCCGTCAATGAACAGTTTAATGTTTTGAATGAACTTGACTGTCAACGAGACAAATTTGTCAGTGTGAGCAAGATACAAAGCAGTCTCGCTTTATATTCAGAAATATAAATGATGTTAACTGCCTATCTAGTTATCAAAGTTAAGTTGTTAAAACTAACGAAAAAGTAATCCATACAAATAACCATCATGAGTACAAAAGTAAACCATTACACACATAAATACTAGGTACATAGACTTCATAAAACATCTTTTTATTGGTCAATTAGATATTAAATGCTATCGGTAGACAGAGGGAAATGGGTATGTTCCATCGATTGTCAAAAATCATCAAAAAGTAAACACGTAGTTTTCATTGGACACTAACGATATATAAATGGCTAAACCCTGTTTCACTTGTACTATTTATAATGATAATAATAATAATAATAATAATAATTAGATACTTTATTGATCCCCGTGGGGAAATTCTCTTTACAACTCCCCTAAGTTTCTCTCTGTAGAAGAGAGGCAGCTGGCTGTGAAGGGCAGCCACCCATGGCAGCACCCAGAGAGCTGGGGGTTAAGGGCCTTGCACAAGGACCCGCAGATGTGGCGAGGCCAGGCTTGAACCGACGACCTTCCGATCACAGGTACAGAGGCTTATCCCACTGAGCCACATGCTGCCCCCTCAAGACATGTGAGATATGTAACTTTCACTATAACAAAAGGATTAATGTAAACAGATCAAACTTTCATTTTTATCATGAGAATTAAAATTGGATGATTACTTCAATAATATGTTAAAACAAAATTCAAAATAAAAAACAACACTAAAAGCAGGACGAATACAATAAAAACCATTCATAAAACCTACACCAAAGAAATCTATGATTTCCATTCTATGAAGCTTTATTGTTTATTGTAAGGTTCTCCAAAAACATATCAGCCAGACATTTTAAGAGGTTAATTGCTTCACTTATATGAGAAAGATGGAACAACCCACCAGGGCAAATCAAAACTCTCTGTTCAGGCATGGGTTGTGTTCACCCAGTGATGGTAGATAAACATGACCAATAATGCAGAGTGAAAGGGGGTAGCAAGTCAGGTCAGTGCAGTGGGAAGCTGCATTTCCCAAGAACCAAAACCTCCACAAACTACACCCTGGATGATGAGATGCCATTCTACTGGCAGGTGGTGCACCTTGACAGCTCTGTCACCTCCATCTCACTTAATATTCCCTGCAATTTCTGTAACCTTATGTTAAAACTAAAGTTACTATGAGATTCTACTGCCAAACTAATGATGAGACCACTCCGTCAAAATCAGTAATGGGATTTTATAGTATCACATCTTCACTCCATGGTTTTAACCTTCAAATAGTAAATATGTATTAAACCTGCAGCTACTTCGTGTAGCCTATCCATGAGATATTCGAGATAACCACTGAAGTTTTATCTTGATAAGAGAATCGGGTCCATACATCACTAACTGATACTTGTATAAGCTCACTCTTCTATATATAGATTCACTATACCATAGTGTTCACCCAGCAGGAATTGGCATGCAAGCACACATTACGCTTCAGCTGTTGGGGCATTCATGTGGCAGGACATGGGGCTCAATGCATCCTTGCACGAACGAACATGAACACACACACACACACACACACACACACACACACGCGCACACACACACGCGCACACACACACGCGCACACACACACGCGCACACGCGCACACACACACACAGGTCTGTACTCATCTTTGTGGGGACTGCCCATTCATTTCTATGGGCAAAACCTTAATCCCAACGATGACAACCTTAACCCCTACCCAGCCATAACCTTAACCATAAGTAACCAAAGAAAATAACAGTCTTTTGGCGTTTTTAGTTTTTCGAATGCAGTCGTAGATTTTTATAAAATTGAATTTCCCCTTGTGGGGACCGAAAAAATCGTGACAACATCAAAATAACTGTCGCAGCCATAAAAACACACATGGGAGATTTACTGAACAAGTAAGAGAACGTAATAGGGCAGGCAGGCAGACAGATGAAAGGCAACACAGTCAAAGCAAGAGGGAACTTCACCGGGAGAGCACCTAAGTCCAAATCAACCTATCTAATAAGGGTATTCCAGCGAAATCTAAAACAAAAATCCACAGTAAAATTCAGTCCACGCAGTAATAATCCATAGAGAATTCAGAAATACTTCGAAGAATGACAGCAGCTGTGTTTTGTTGGTGCTGACTAAAATAACCTGTTCAACTTGTAGGCCTACCTCAGACTTGTAAAATGTCACATGCTTTTTGGCAAATGTCTGCCGCATGTTTATGATAAAGAATAGTTTAAAACCACAATTAAACATCTGGTTTCCTCAACTTTCACTCAGGAGCAAAAATCAGCCTTTAAACTGGAAAGAAATAATGACTTGACATTTATCATAATAAATCATTGATATTGACTGATTAGGGTTGTCATTATCAATTATATCAATAATAGAGAAATCTACCGATTCATATGATGACTCATCGAGTAATTGTTTATATATAATATAATTAGCATAAGACAAGCACCTACGAACCACTACAGGGTGCATACTCAGTCACACATGCTGTCAGTTTAGGCATTCCAATTAACTTAAGTTGTATGTTTTTGTATAGCAGAAAGAAAGAGGATCTGCCGAAAAGCCACACACACTCAGGGTGAACATGCGAACTCCACACGCTCACAAAGTGGCAGTGTGCACCGACAGCAGTACCCACTTCATTAATGCAGCCCTTGGCTTGCACAATGTACGATATCGACATGGCATTTCACTGACATGCAGTTCAGTGTATGTCAGGTTCCAAAACCACAATGGGCTGCTGCATTCAAACCATCAATAAGTTGTGCTAAAACATTTTTACGCAGTCACTGGAAATAAAACATAGCAAGCCGAGCAATTTTAATGATGGCTGCTTTACAAAATTATCTAGTATGTGTAAAAAGAAAAAAAAACAGTCTACAGTTTACAACCGCTGGTTTGCATTCGCTCTACATGCACCCTCCAAGACAATCATGATAATTCTCGTCATTGCTATTGAGCGAACAAGAACTGGTCTCGAAAATACATTTGTCTTCTAATGTATGGAAATATTTTCTATTTCACAGAGACAATACTAAGCAAAAGTAAGTGATTTGTCGGCACTGCTTTGTGCCCGTTAGCTGAACACACCACCAACTTATCTGATTTGACTCTATTAGTAGGTATGTTCTATTTGGCTATATAGTTAATTTTCAACTCCTAAATATCACAAAAACTTTTGAACATTTCAGAAATATCATTTAGCCCAAAAAAACACAAGACAATAGCAAAATAGTAATAATGAATGTATGTATGTATATATGTATGTATGTATGTATGTCTGCTGCCTGTACAGAGGTGAGACACCTTCGGCCTGAGTCAAATTCCTTGCGTGGATTAACACACTTGGCCAATAAAGCTGATTCTGATTCTGATTATAAAAAAAATGTAAAGAATACAACAAGAAATATTGATATCCATGCCCTTTGTGAATGGAGCTGGGAGCCGTGACAGCTAACGGGCCATACTGCTGACACGTACAGCCCGACCATAATTAATATTATATTAGGTACCGGATTATACAAGATGATGCGGCTAAGCAATGGGGATAACCTTTGTTTTAGCAGTGAATATTTTGATATACAGGAATAGTAGAAAGTAAATTAAGTAAAATAATTTAAGTCAACATTATGATAAAAACAGGCTAGGCTACTCCAAGAGGCTAAATGGCACAAACCCAAATGCCTTCTTTAAAGATATATTTGCACTGTAGTCGAGATGTGCTGATATTTCGGTTTTGCTCTGCAATACTTATAAATGACTGCACTTTCATTCACTTTTAAAGTGAAGTGCTTACACATAAATTATGTTCATTATTTGGACCCTCATCCACTATCTGCAGTCTAAATTCTGCCATATTCCCAAGTAATTGAGAAGGAAAATTTTAATTGATGCTTTTTAATAATCGAGCAATCATAATAGCTCTACAACTGCAAATTTTCATGACATTGCCCAGTCATAAATGTTACATCTGTCAGTGAATTACTACTGATTGATTAGAAGTGTAGCATTTTTCAAACAGGCATGAAGGACTTTCCCTCCATACCTACACAGCCATCTTGAGAGTGCGGTTTGTACAGTCAATACTGGCAAACAGATGCAAGCTGTAGGTGTCATAGCTGTTATAGCACATTATGTAAATCAGCTCCATGTTTACATACTGAGACCTCCAAAGCACAGTATGATATTTGCTATTAGCAGTCACTGCCAAAGCAACATCAAAAACAGGATTTAAAAACAAAAACACATGGTGTAAGAATTTAGTGTTAATACTCAAATTAAATGACAAATTTATATTACCCTACTGTAAGTTATGCTTGGACATTTGCTAAGAACCCACAAGCTACTCCACCACGTCTGGCAAGGACCTTTGTGGCAAATTAAATGTAATGTGTACTTGTGTGAAGACTCTGAAATAACACAATCGTGGAAGATGTATCAGAAGGAATGGTATTAACGGGAGCTCAATTCTGGTAAAAGTGGATAGGGACTTAATATTATTGTTGTGGCAGGCCAGGGCCTCAGAGGCCTAACAGCTGTAGGACATACTTACATGCATTCCTCAAAGCCAATCTCTGGTGGCAAGAGTATTAAATTAAATTATTTTCTTGCCTATATAGAAACAATGACAATTTGCAACCATTATACAAGGCCCACAGTAACAAAGTATGGGCTTTCATATGACATACACAGGCTGTCAGCCTGGATAGCCTTAGGCGTGGCAATCATTGCCCTTCCAGGAGTCAAGTAATCCCTAAGGGTGAAGGGAATACTAATCAGGAAGGAGCCCATTTTGAAGTACAAGGCAAGCAGCTCAGCATTGTCAAGAAGCTTACAGGTGCAGGTTTCCTGGACAAAATGTCACTCTGAAAGCCAAAAAAGGCAAATCGTTACAGCTGCTTCCATTTAAAGCTATTCTATGCTTCCCTTAAGCCAAGAATCCGCATAAACACCTCATTTAATGCCCAGAAAGCCCAGAAAGAGTTTAAATACAGGGTGTTCATAACCCAAGCCATTCCAAGATATTTATCTATGAAACATGTTTTACCAGATGCCCAAAGTGATGGTCACGGCTTAAATGAAAATGAGTTACAGTGATATTTCATGGAAAAACTAAATAAGATTGACAGTACACTGCTTCTCTATAGGCCTCTCTTATACAAAATTAGTGTTTTATGCTACATCATCAACTACTGTGCATTTCTTATAGATGATGCATCCATCCATTTTATACAAGAACGTTTCCCTTGTTTGAAAAGAAGAGTTTTTAAGAGTTGGCTTAAAAATTCTTGCACCAGGATGACCGTATAATGAAAACTGCATGTGCGAGGGAGACAATAAAACTATGCTTGAAAAGATTCTTCAAGCATGCAACTACAGCATTATACAATGGTAATCAGGGTACTAAAATCCAAAGACAAGTAGCTGGCAAAAAGACAATAAAAAACTAATTCTGAACACAAATT
Source organism: Mormyrus iriodes (assembly GCA_011763525.2). NCBI lineage: Eukaryota > Metazoa > Chordata > Actinopteri > Osteoglossiformes > Mormyridae > Mormyrus > Mormyrus iriodes. Next base: position 5,862,853 of record JAAGVU020000025.1, read on the forward strand.
CTAAAAGCACAAATTACACTGAAAATATTACCTGTACTTACCTCAAATAAAGCACTTAAAGGGCTACCAGGCACAGCGGCATTCAGTAAAGGATGCCATATTAGTATACTAGGCGAGGGCAGAGGTTCATACTAATAGAGGACTGAGGAATGCTGCAGCTAAATGAACAATTACGATCAATAAGCAAAGAGCCATGAAGCCCATCATCTTCCTGTCCCTCTGTCGTCATGGGTAATCGCAGAACTGAGTAGGTTGAAATGGCAGGATAGCAAATGACTGCACATGACTCACTGAAGAGCCGCTTAAGCCTCCTTCCAGAGACAGCAGAATGAAAAACACTCACTTACCAGATTAAGATTAAGTGAAAATGATAAACACTACTAATAACACCAATAGATAAATAAGATGCAATAGATCTAGACTCTTACTTAAACTGTGGTTTGTTTTGATCTGAAATTCACTGATTTCATTTCAACCTGAAAACAGAGGAGGCACAATCACAAGAGGGCTGCATAAGCAGGGCCTGTGATCAGGATAATCAGAATGCTCCAGGCCTCTACCCACCCAGCCAGGCTTTAATATCTTCACAATAATCACTGACACAGTAATACACTCTTACTTATGGTCACATCATTTTCTGAGGCAACTGTGGGCCATATATGGTGCATCTTTGAGTGACTCAAAATTCACAAGTCGGCCTGGATTAAAATCACTAAACATTAAATAATACACTTGTTTGTAACTTTTAAACAATACTAAAGATATACTGTGTCCCAGAAAGCAATGTCCACTGTAAATCAAATCCCCACAGTTAGGTCTGACAGCTCCAGTACACAAAAATTGTGAAATTCATATGCTAATAAAGGCAGCAGGTACAATAACCTATCAAGACAGCATGGTCTGTTTTCAAAAATCATCCCCAAATCCATTCTTCTTCATTTTCAGCATGAAGTTTAATTAAGAAAAACAAATAAAAAACAATAGCACCATTAAAAACAACACTTAGACATAAGAAAAGCAACATAAGAAATTAACAGTTATGGATTGTGCAGTGTATAATCTTTTGATGTTCACAATGCTTTTATAAAAAGCATGTCTCATTCTGATCTTTTATATTATTATAATGTCCCTTCTATTGTGTCAATATTTGCCTTTCAAGCTTTCATGATAAGTAAAGACACTGTAAATAAAATAAATGACATACACCACGCCAAAATGTCCATGACACCAATTTAAATGTTTGCGTTACCATTTCAGAAATATCTTAAACCTGGTTTAATAAGTACGGAAATCGAGACTGGCCATGAAATACTTATTTATACTGTTTTCTCGCAATAACAGAATAATATTCTCAAGACCACCAACCCATCACATGGCACACTCACCATTCATTCCTACAGACAATTTGGAAGCTCCAGTTCACTTTAGCATGTTTGTACTGTGGGAGAAACCACATGAAGTCATGATGAGAACATGCAAACTCCTCATGCATAGAGCTGGGGTAGGAAATCAAACCCTGGTCCCAAAGGTGTGGGGCAACAGTGCTAACCACAATGCCACCTCACATAATGATTGAGATATCACAAGAAAACCATCCATCCATTTTGTATAACCGCTTATTCCATATGGGTCGCGGGGGGTCTGGAGCCTGTCCCGGAGGCTGCGGGCGCAAGGCAGAGAACAACCCAGGATGGGGTGCCAACCCACCACTGGGCACTCTCACACACTAGTCACACACATATGCATACCTAGGGGCAATTTGGCAACTCCAATCAGCCTCAGCATGCTTTTGGACTGTGGGGGGAAACCGGAGTACCCGGAGGAAACCCCACGAGGAGAACATGCAAACTCCACACACATAGAACCCGGGCGGAGACGTGAACCCTGATCGCAGAGGTGTGAGGCAACAGTGATAACCACTGCACCACCGTGCCGCCCCTCACAAGAAAACAATGTTCATTTTCTCAAGAAAATTATTCTGCTATCACGCGAAAATGACATCCATTTCCTCAAGATTTCGAGAAAAATATTCTGTTATCACGAGAAAACAATATTTAAAAATAATGAAACTTCATGGCCTTTCTTGGCTCTCCATGAATAAGAACCTCTGGGGGAAAAAACACAATGCTAAAAAAATAGGTTTGGAGGGTAAAAGCAGGAATAATAGAGAATGAGACTTTTTCTCTCACAAAAATATCACTGTGCAGCACGAACACTCCACTAAAAAGTAGTACTTCTCCTGTGTCAATGATGCGTTTATCCAAAGGACTTTTTACCCACAAACACAGCTATTCAGGGTTAATACCATGTCAACCAGTAATGCAGCAAGGCATCTCTTGCACGTAGCAGTATGTCCTTGACGACTAGAGTGCTTGCAGCCTGTTGAAGTAACCAGCAGTGGCACTGCAGACATTCCTGGTCCAACAGAAGAAGTTTCCAGACTCATAAATTTTACGGAAGACACATGTAGTAAACAGCCAAATGAAATGAATGACAATTTTTTAATAGACCAATTGCATCTGCTTCTCAAGATTTTCAGTCTTTCCAAAACAAGCTTAACACCAATGATTTCATTTAATTGAATGAAAGTATAAAAGGTCAAGTTTACAATGGTAACAAGTAGAGATGTACTGATCGAGTGATCAGGGACTGGAATCAGCCATCTTTGAGCGTGCTCGGCCCGGAACGGGGATCAGCCAGTCAGTCTCAAGTATTTCCATTACCGGACTGGTCCATTTTATGCATGTGCCAGACATCTTACACATAGCAGAGCAGGCAATAGCCTCACAGCCGCGCGTGCACACTCACAGTCACACGCTAATATGTAGTTAGCGTGGAAGTTCTTCACTGTGAATGAACATGACACACAGACTGCAATTTGTAATACATGTAAAGCCAAAGCAAACTGTGGGGGAAGTACCACGAAAATGTGGTGAAACATCAGAGGTAAACTTTAAACTGATTATTAGACATATACTAGATAATCTTGAAAAGGAATAATCATTAAAATTGCAAAGTTGGCTAAGGTTTTATTCTATGACAGAGTAAAAATGTTTTAATGAAACTTTAACCCTCTGCGCTATAATGTTCATACATTATGAAGGTATGAAAAAGCCTGATCTTAATAGTATTACCCTGCACCGATTATTATCTGGAAAAGAATAGTACGCTTCATTTTTATTTGGAAGTTTATAACCTATGGACTTTTTATTTTAAGAAGAGTAAAACAACTGTGGTGAATTTAAACATACCAGAAAATGGTATAAGTAACTGGGATTTGTTATTCAAATCTGTTGCACCTGCTCTTGCTTGGTAAAGTAAAATATGTCAGACAAAGTTGGGTGGACAGCAACTCATTTTCAGTTAATTGTTTTTTGTATCTCTTTCCAGTCACAGAGCACTTTATTTTAAGACTTGTTTAAGTGAGAGATGATCCTGTAACTTAGTGGAGTTTGGGGGAAATTGAAAAGTTTAACAATTTCTTTTATTATGAAAATATAATTTTGCATTAAAGAAATGTTGATTTTTGTTTGTATATGCTGTCAATTATAGTTCTTAGAAAGAAAATCAGAATCGGCAGGCCACGCTTGCCAAAAAAGTCTGATATCGGAATCGGCCAAGAAAACTGCAATCAGTGCATCTGTAGTAACAAGTTTAAATAAAAGGCATCTCTCAGCTTTAAAAAGTGATTTCTTGAAATGGCGTCAATAATGATTTCAAAGCATTTGGTATGTATTCACTAATCCTCATTTGCCAACCTTTTAAAAACAGATATTTTAAAACACTAAAAATTAGCACCCATGGACTATATAGAATTCAAATGCATGTGGAACATCTCAGTGCAAGCAGCACATAAACGCAGCTAAAAGAAACAAGCATGACAGTTATTCACCATCACACTGCAATCAATGCTGTCTTCACTCTACTGGAGTACAGTAAGTGAACATTAGGGACTGAGGACATACTGTAACATCCAGCCTTGTCTTGATCTGTATAGGCTTTTTTTTTGCCTACATGCAGGGATCCCACCACAATCTTTACAAAGAGACAGCTAGTATCTCCTCAAGCCCTTCTACAGTTAAATAATCTAAATAATCAACACCACATCTTTCTAAACAATACCCTAAATTGACATAATCAAGAACCTACTGATCAAAATTTTTAATAGCTTGATTGGTTGAGCAGTGACAATGTACATCTAAAATGCTAATACTGGGCTTTTATGCTGCAGCAAATTATAATATATAATATATACAGCTTAATATAGTATCAGACACAGGTACATGCAACACTTTTAGAGTACATAATAATATTACTACACATATGACTTGCAACACCAACTACATTAATAAACAAAATAATACCAGAATATACAATAATGTTAAATTTAGAAATATTTTGTGTTTCTTTCAAAGAAATTTCATGTTAAGAACATTTTGTATGAGTTCTACACAGCTGGACGAATTCGAATGTCTAAGAAAGTTCCGCAAACTTATCATGTTAATTCATCACAACACAAACTTATCTAGATACTGATAAGCAAAGCTTGAAACCTGAGGCCAGAAATCTAAAATATCAACTTATTGTGCCTGAGATATCCAGGAGTGTATAGCGCAATACAGGGTTTTCCATCTATCCATCCATCCATCCATTTTTTTCTGCTCATCAGGGTCCAGGTCAGCCTTTGAATCACACTTTGTCTGGCCACTTGCCTAGGACTAGTTTGCCTTGGGAGACCTAAACAGGAGCAATTGCCCCCGAAAATATAGCTCCTTAGGATCACAGAGGCACACAAACCCCTCCAGCATGATCAGGTGGCAATTAGTGGAGGGGAATATTGGGTCACTTCCTTGAAAACACCGATTTAACCTGACAGAGCAGTATTTCCAATAATGCTTTATTAAATATAAAACTAGGTATAAGATCAGGAATATTTTATTTCATTTCCTTGCATCATACTGATCTGCCTGTAGGACACATCTGGAAAAGACAAGGCTCTTTACCATAGCATTTACAATTAGAGCACAACCAATAATAAGAGAAAAGCCAGACATCATCTGCAGCAATAAATCATTTAGTAAGCTGCAGGTGGAGGGGGACCTCATTAATCTGAAGCTGATGCAGGAACAGCTATTCAAACTTAATGCTATGGTGCTGCATGCAGGGTGTTTCAAAGAGAGTGTCATTAAACAGAATTCACAACTGAGTTACTGTTCCACAATCTCTTTTACTCCACATTTTTCATGTAACAAAAATAAAAACAAAGATATTTCAGATAAAGATTTGCTGTAAATTAAAGGTTTACATTATACATGCCTTTTTAGAATAAGCCCTTATTCTCAGTTTTACTATAATACTTGCAGGCAGACATTAACACCAATGTGAAATAACCTTGTAAGCACTGGAAAAGGTCTGTAAAACCTAAAAGAATGCTGTATTTTCATCAAAAAAGGCGAGATGGATAACAGAAGGGTGCAAAGGGGTCAAGTTTAATATATTCGACAGAGATTAGCTAGGCTATTCACTAGTTTCAGTAATTTTGTTATTCTACTGAAGGTGGGTCAGTTGCCATGGAAACATCCCTCATTCCCCACATCTGGTTCTTCCGGATAATCACTTTCCATTCTATCCATTTTCAAGTTTGTTTGTGTACGCACACTTTTTTTTTCTTTTTTAAGCCAAACAGTTATGAGATGCAAAAATAAATCCAATGTGAAAATATTGACTGGGAAAACAAGTCCCAAAAACAAGTGTTTCGGCTGTGTGGTACACTAATCTGACAGAACACAGACTAGAGTTCATCTTGATTCAGAATGCACATACTCATAGGTAATATTTTGCATTTCTGTCTTCCTGGACAGCCCGTTACAGGAAAACACCAAATAATTGATTTTCAAGCTCTGCTGTCTCTTTAAGGCTTTGAAAGTTTTGGAACTGTATGCTCAAGACTCCCTGGCAAAGGATGAACTGTGTTGAATTCACACCTATCAAGGTGTAAGACAAAGGTCTGAGAAACAGGCAAACTACCAAAAAGGCTGCATGATGTATAAGCGGTGACTAATTTGCATTTATGTTATATTTGATCAAAATGCAGTAATACTAAGTTACTTCTGATTGCAAAGACTGAGATAAATATATTTCTACTTTCATACATTTTAGCAGGTAGTCTTATTCAACATTAAATAAGGAAAAAAATGCAATATTGTGGACTAGGGGTGTAAAGATCCATGGATACATTGTATTGTACTCCTACTTCCAAGTCGTGCGGTCTCACATTCATGTGCAGGTAGCCACACAAAGTAGCAGTGCCGACACGCAAATTTCCAGAACATAGGATGGCAGGGGAAAGTTCATTAATATTCATGAAGGAAGCAGTACCTGATCATTTTTCCAGTGGCGATGATCTTTGCACTATGACGTTTTTGAGAAACCTGTCCCTGTTTTGTAGTGCAGAACGCTCAATGTTAAGATAATGTTTTGTGCTACGATGCTTTTGGGTAACTTTCCCCTTTTGAAGCTCAAAAAAGTTGTTCTTTTGCAAGCTGTGGTAGCAATGATCAAGACCCTGAGGTAGTTATCTAGCGAAGTAAAAAGTAATGTTAGTCTTAGAGATGTACGACATATTGGTTAGCATGTCAGTATCAGTCAAATATGTCAGTTTTTGCCAATACTGCTGGCTGATATTTAAATTTATCAATATTCAAAGTTAGCTGCACCAGAGCTAAAGACTCAACTACTAAATGATGACTGTGTTGGATGATCAGAGATTTATGAGAATTACGTCAGCTCATTCGCCATTTAGAAGACATCTCAAAGTACTGGCCAGCAGTTAATTATTAAATTAATTATTAAATCTGGCCTGGAAATTGATCTTTTGTTTTCCATAAAATAAAAAACAATGTAACGTCATCCCACATAATCTGGGCTTGCAAGCTTGACAAGTTTCATTGCTGGCAACCCCCATCAGGTTGTCCTTCCTTCAATGTGTTTGATTTTTTTCTGTACAGTTAACTAGCTGGCCTTTCACCAATTTTACACTGGTGTGTTCTTCCTGTCTAATAATAAAAATACAAACTAATATTCTGAGATTCTACTTTCTTTGCATTGCATTAATAGTGTATAATTAAGTTCCTACGGTAATTTGTGAATTTTTTGAGAGAAGTTAAAAAAAGATTAGGTTATCAAAATAATCTAATAGATTAGTCGAATCAAATAACGACAGAAATTAAAGAGATCCGACGCATTACATGGATCCCTCCATAATCATAAACAAATCAAATCACATTGTGCCCCATGATTTACAACCCCAATGCCAAGACGAAGAAATTCAAAACAATTCCAATGTCTCTCTCCAAAATTCATGTTTCAAGACTGGTTCTCTCCTAGCATTTATACCTATTAATAGCCATACTCTTCCCATCAACTGCACGCCTACACCAGACATGCAGCAAAACCATCACTAAAAGCCAAACACTTCTTTATATGGAGTGGGCAAATGATATTGATTAGGAGGATTTCTTAGCCTAACTGGGAGGCTCAAAAAGAAATGGAGACATAAGCAAAACAACTATTAAAATCTAGGAACAGAACAGCTTCACTTACAATTCCTACTTGTGAGTGACTAATTTTCTATTCCCGCAAACTGGTGTACCACATCAGTGGGGAAAAAATGCCAAAGCAGGCTTCTCTATTTGTGTGACATTCTGAATTGTTGAGGCACAATGGAGCAGAGTCACCATAAAAGCTAAAATTCAATAGTCATGGGCCAAGCAGCCAACACTAATTAACTTACCCCAGACTGGAATAGATACTTGTTTTTTTTCTGCCGTAGAAACCTCAAGCAAAAATGTAACTACCACAGGAGCTTCTTAGCAGGAATTTGGGGGTATTTTTCAAAAGACAAAGAAAAAATACATTAAGGACTGCTTTAACTTAGGATAAAGCTGCTCTCAATGGAAAACCAGTATTGCTAGCTTTATATTTGTGATTACCACTGTCTAATTATTACAGCATTAAAATAATTTTATGTAACAGCAAAAACTAAAGCAGGTGCAAGACTCACAGAAAAGTGCCATTTTTAAAGTAAAGCACTGTACAAAAAGTGAAACAGTACTATAGTTTGCCACCAAGAAAAATCCCATAACATTTACTTTGATTTAGGTCTGAAAAGCACTGCTGCAGTTGAAACCAATGTCAAATGAATACCATGACAGAAAAAGAGCCACTCAGAATAAGGTCTTATCTGCAAATATGATTAGCTACAGGTTTTAATCGGGAGATAAGCGCCTGGGGAAAGGTGGTAAAATGTGCTAAAAATGGGCTTTGCATAACGACAAGAGGATATGAAGAGGGAACAGGCTGGACCAGAGGGCAGAATAGCGGTGCACACAACAAGGCCTTAGTAACTCCAAAAGGAGTCTCCATTATTCCAGCTTTATCTCTCTTCACAGGTTCTAAACAACGAATACCACTTTACTCCATCCTGCCCAGAGCATTGCGAGCACAAATGTATCCAACTCCCCCTCAAGACATTACTGCTTTTCCTAGATTCTCTGCAAATTTATTTAAGCATATAAAACTTAAGGGAATAAGAAGTTAGTAGTTAGTTAAGTTAGTTTAACTTATTATGGTATAAAAACTAAAGCTGGAGGATTTCCCCTTTGTGTTAAGGTATTGTGTTTTTCCCCCTCATGATTTCAACTGCTTTGGAGACTTTACCAAAAAATCCTGTAAAACTAGTTTGACAACCGGAATAATCTTATCTCAGGCAATAGTAAAACTGACTCCAGAAAAATGAGTAAGAACCTTGATGTTGGCTCTGCAAGGCTAGACAAGAACTGGGTGTTTACTAAGCCAGCTCGCAACCGGTTGAAACACCTTGCAAGGAAGACACATTTGCACTGTAACATATCTGGCAAACACTCGGTGATCATTACCGATGCTTCACTCTTTACTCCTGCCTCAAGCATGCAACCATGCAACTCGTGCTCACAGTAGCAGCTGCTAACTTTATGGTTTGATGTTCAAAGACCACAAGGGTACATAAAACAAAAACCACAAGGGTACATTAAAGAAAAAAAAGTATAACATATTCAATCCAAGGCTGCCTCAGGCCTATTAAACCAATTCATATTTTGAAAATAGAGAAACACCATGAGTGGTTCACACTCTTGCTTTCTTGCTTTCATGTGAGTAGTTCTAGAAAATAGTGACTGCTCATATAAAGAAGTTGGTGGACAACAATGGCAAATCAGTAATTACAACAAAAAGAAAGGGAGGGAGCAAAATAAACAGATAGCATTTGTTTTCATTAGGTGGACCAAAAATAAATGTTTTATTAGGGATAACCTTTTTTTAGCTGGATATTTAAGAAAAGTTTCTCTTGGAGTTGTTAGAACATAATTCTATTCAAAACACTTTTCATTAAAAAAAAAGTTCCACCCAAATAACTAATTTGATTTGACTACAAGGAATAAACATTGCAACAAACTATACTTAACCACACTATCTACAGCTAATGCCAGACATTAAATTGTTTTTTTTAGATTACCAAGCACTTTAATCACCATATTAACATCCTTGCAATAAAAAACAAGTCTGAATATGCTACACTTGAAAGCAATGGAAGTGAAATTTTCATGCAATTATAAAATAATATTCCAGTAGGCATGGAAAAGAAATGCTTCCAAGGTGTCAATGAGATCTTAAGATCATCTATCCTCTGCAGCACCCCTCCAAATCCACTCAAATCAAAATGACAGTAAAAGGGTTAATCAATTTGAAAAGACAAAAAAGCTTTAAACATTCAGCACTGATTATATTTATATATAACATCAACTGTGACAGCACACATAATCGCACTATTAAAATAGTATTGCTTTTTGGTAAGAAACCAACAGAAGTATTGAGAGAGAAAAAATGACAGAAAAATTGAGAGAGCCTTCTGTGGACAGCATGGAGAAATAAATAACAACAGACAAGTGAGGCACTTCAAAAGGCAGAAGATTAAAAAAAAAATCTATGCCTGGAGGCCCAAAGGAAGAATGTTGCTATAAAAATACTAGGGACAAACAGATATACTTTTGAAAGTTCTTTTTAGTTCATCTGCAATTACAATTTTTACCTTGGAAGTATTTGTTTTGTACCCTTTCAGTGATATACAGATATTATGCCTATGTCAGTGAAGATAAAAAGTGTGTCAACCTAGTGAATGTGTTCACCAACAAACAGAGGAATAGCAAGTTAAAAACATTACATAGCACTTGCTGCAATCTCAGGAACACCCATAATCAACAGTCAAATAAGCTAGTATGTTACCAGACATTCATCTGCATGGCCACTGGATAGTATAGCAAGGAAACCAAATATTCTCAGAGCTTCACTATACAAGCTTAGGAAAAGACCGCACGATTGATCTTACCAGTACGTTCAATGTAGTCCACACACTTCTCAATGAAAAGCGGGATTGGTCTCTCAGGGGTGACAAGGTTCTGAAGGGGAATCCCAAAGTAGTTGCTCTCCCAGTTCCTCCGGGTGGGAGGGTACAAAGGTTTGGTGGGCTTTGATTTTTGCTGAGAAAAGAAATACCACATAAATACAAATCGTCCTTGTTTTACAACAGTTCAACCTAAGATATTTCGACTTTATATACAGTACTGTGCAAAAGTCTTAGGCAGCCAAAGAAGATGATGTTTAAATGATCTTTATGTTGGTGTAAAACTA
>JAAGVU020000025.1:5873595-5897484 GCA_011763525.2 Mormyrus iriodes
TGGCTTTAAACATTTCTTTTCACTGCCTAAGACTTTTGCACAGTACTGTGTGTGTGTGTGTGTGTGTGTGTGTGTGTGTGTGTGTGTGCGCGTGATTATATATATATATATATATCTAGCAATATGTTGTACGATCTTTTTTACTGATGCTATGCAATGGGAGCATCAAGCTAGCCATACTTAAAGTCTCTGTAGCAACTGCAAGCATTAACATCTTATATAGTGTTTAACACCACATTTTTCTGTTCAAAATTGTATTTAATTAATTACTGGTATTCAGTTACATGCAGTAATTATTTACTTATTCAGTGACAGTGGTAATAAATATACTTATCATATTCGACTTACGATATTTTTACAATACGTACAATATGCAAGCTTTTAAATGTTCTATTTAAATTGTTTATATTATTAATTGAAAATAATACTACAAAGATTTTAAAATAGTCACTATTACATTTCAGGTATCTCTCACCTTATGAACTACCACTTAAGAAATTTGAAAAGAATAAATTCAACCTAAAACTAAACTTATGCCTTGTTTCCACCAACTCAGAGCCTGTACTGGTGCTTGGTGGTTCTCACTTGGTGCCTTTTGAGAACCTGCCCAGATCTTAAATTTTTATAAACTGCCAAACTAGAAAAAATAAGTTTTCAGAGTATGACTTCTTGTGCTCTGTCTCTACTGCCTGTATCCACATTTGTCTCCGTAAAGGGTCCCCTGTTTGCATGTTTGTTCTCGCTCCCTGTTTTACCGCTGTCCTTTTAAGGACTGCACAATAAAAGAGTTGGCTAAAAACTGAACTTTGCTGTGCGCCTCATGATCTCTTCGGCACAATATTGTATTTATTCGACGTGCGACATGTTTAGAATTTATTATTTATTCTGGCCAGCAGATAGATCTTTCATTTTCCACAGAATAAAAAAAACCGACGTAACGTTATTCTGCTAATAAGCAGTTATTTCACTGACAGCGCTGATGATACTAGACAAAACTACATCGGTTATGGATTAAATTTTCCGGGTTGGTGGGAGGTTTGGATGCAATGGCACATCCCACCTTTGCTGACATTACAGTTCCAAATTCTGAGACTAGCTTTTCTGTGGTGTCATGCTGAAGCAGCTTTTTTCTGGCCCTAGGCCAGTTTTTGCAGCAGAAACACACGGAACTAGTTCCGGATTGGAAAAAAGTCCGGCACCAACTCCGGCATCGTGTTGATGAAAACAAGGCATTCGATTTTTCATTAATTAATCACATAAACTATACACATTATACAATATATGTAAAAATGCCTAAAAGTTCCAAGTAAACATTAACTACTTCTGCTTTAGCTTTTAATGATTCTTGCCGTCATCTGGTTATAGTCCTTGTATCTTGCTTTTACAGTGCTGGAATACAATGAACTAAACATGGACTGAACAAAATCAAAATAACAACAGCTCAGCTAGTTAAATTAGTAAGGATTTAATCATATCCTCAAGCCATTTGCAAGTGCCTATGGCAGACTTTGCCATGGTCCATTTACACACCCATGTGGAGACCTGTGGTTTGGAGAAATAACCATATTGTAACCATAAGGGAACATAAACCTAAACTCTTATGTTTTCCTCAAGAGAACTGAAAATAAATGTTATGTTAGGGATAACCTTTTTTTTTATCCTGATATTTATGAAAAATTTCTCCTTAAACCTTGTGTAGAATATTTTTAAGCAACATTGGACCGCTGAAACTAGCATATTGAATTAGCAGCCTTGGCCACTGGAAAACCGATACATATGCCTTCATTTTATCACATCAATGGGAGCACTGGTCTTCTGAAGATTATATAAAGAACATCTCTGCAGAAGATTCATATTTAAAAAAAAAATCACAAGAACAGTTCATAACTCAAATGGTACCTAAATCCTTCCTTGATCTGCATTTTATCTAAGTCAGCTTATATAATGTTCAACAAATACAAAACCTTTCTGTATCTGTTTGACTGCATTCACATTAAAGCACTTACATCACAAAAAAAATGCATGGATTTGCTCAGAAAGTATGAGCGTGTGCATGTATGGACCCTGAAAAAGACATCCCCAGCCTATGCCCTATAATGCCTTCACCCTGACCATTACAAAAAGAAGATGGAGAAACAAACTTGTCCAGATAGTATTATCTACACAAGAAAAAACTGCTATAGCCATTAAGACAAAAAATAATAACAACTAATAGCTGCCAAGTGATACAACAATGTCAATTGTCATGAATATCAAGGTTATTTCAATGAGGCCAGGTAAAACTCATTTAACATTATAGAGATTTCATAACGGCAAACATACAACGAATCAAAGCCTTTTTCAGTTTTTCATTAGTTGATTTATAATCCAAAGGCAGGTTTCAAAGTGACATTGAGTTGGCCACTGAGCTAACACACCACCTTTCAGGCTATGATTTTTAATCTTAAAAGCGAAATGTTACAGGTTTGTGAGGAATGAAACACCACACAGCTTGAGAGAAGCATAAAAGACAGCAAACGTTAAGCTAAAATTCTATGATATCCCTGATAAACATGTGCATGCGCACATACACACACACACACACACAGTTACTCTATACTTTTAATTTAAACAGCAAATGCAAATGGAATACTCTTCATACAAAAAATGAACTCAAAATATTTATTCAGAATTAACATCACAACTGGAACAGACCTGGAATCAAGAAGAATTCAAAAAAGGGTCAATGAGAAAAATGGAACACGCTCTTTGAAGCTGGGCTAAACCTCTATATACCGCCTCAATAACTCTTGAAACAATTAACCAAACTTTAGCATAATTCCCCAACAACCTGTAAACATTGATACCTCAGCATATTCTCTGCACTTCAAGGCGATTAAAAACTTTAAAAGCTTTAAACATCTGGCCAGTTGCCAAAACAGTTGTACTCCAAATGTTTAGTCATTCAAAAATCCACGAATCCTACTGCTCAATAACAGCAAAGCAATTACTTAGAAAATGCCACTGAAGCATTAACCTCATCTGAGCATAAACTGCCCTCATGGTTCACCATAAGGAAATGACAAGACATTTGAGGTTATTATACATACAATGCCTTGCAAAGTATTCAACCCCCCACCCTCCGCCCCAAATGATCAGATTTGCCTAAATTAAAAGTTATATGTATACATATTTTTCCTGTCAGTATTTTTTGGCAAAGCCATCGTCTCTCACAGTAAATTTTCAAAGTCAAAATCAATTATTTGCCCACAAATCTTTAAAGAAAATCAAAAACTGAAAAATATTGCTTTCATAAATATTTAACCCCTGTGCTCTGTAAACTCCAGATGAAAGAGAAAAAAAAGGCACAGATGGAAAAAACCAGCCTTACCAAGGACACAACTGTCTTACAGTTGGCCTTCACCTGTGATAAACCCTGCCCCTCCTTCTCAATTTCATTATTGGCAAGACTGACACTGTGAAGCAAAGGAGTGAAAATGAAGACTAAAGAGCATTATTATGCAGTTAGAGATAAACTAATCAAAATGCATACATTTAAAACAGGTTACAAAATATTCAAGAGGTTGGACATCCCAGTAAGCACCATTGGATCAATGCTAAAAAAGAAGTTACACCAAACCTGCCATGCCAATACTCAGAAATGACATGAAAAGACAACTAATGAGCAAAGCCAAAATGAGGTGAACAGTTACTTTGAAGCAGCTGCAAAGTTCAATTGCTGAGAATGAAATGAATGTGCACCATGTCAAGAACATACTGCGTACCGCAGCACTACATTTTGCAGGTGGGAAGGGTGGGTAGAATGAAGATCCCAATGAGAAGTGCTATATGAAAGAATGTCCAGTTTGCCAGAAAGTATAAGAAAGAAGAAAGTAAAAAGAAACCCAGCTAACATATCGGTCAAGGTTTTGTGATGTGATTTTTGGACAAAATTCAAAGCACTGTGTGGCACAAACGTAATGCAGCCCATGTCTCAATTAACACCATCCTTACAGTGGAGTATGGTGGTGACAGTATCATGTAATGGGGGTGCTTTTCATCTTCATAAAATGGTTATTTTATCAAAATCGAAGGGAGGATGGATGGAGCAAAATACATGTAGATATTACAAGAAAACCTGCTCTAATCTGCAAAAAACCTGAAGCTTCGGTAAAAGTTAACCTTTCAGTAGAACAATGATCCTAAGCACAAAGCCAAGGTAATACAGGACTGATTAAAAAACAAAAAGGTTTTTTTAAAAAAAATTTTGAACGGGACAAGTTAAAGTTCAGGCCTAAATGTTACCAAGAACCAGTGGCTTTCTTTGAAAATTGCAGTCAACAAGTGAGATCCAACTAACCTTTAGGAACTGGAGTATGTCTGCCACGAATAATGGCAAAAAACACACTTGAACAGTGAAGAAGGCTGGTAGCTACTTATGCCAAAACACTTAGAGCTGTTTCTGCAGTAAAAGGTGACTATACTAAATACTAATGTGCTGGAGCTGAATACTTGTGCAAGTGGCATTTTTCAGTTCTTGGTTTTCTTTAAAAGGTTTGCCGACAATTGATTTTGACTTTACTGTGAATTTACTGTGAGAGACTATGAGGCTGAAAAAAATACTGCCAGGAAGAATATGTATATCAATCATTTGTAATTTAGGCAAATCTGATCATTTGAAGGGTGGGCTCAATACTTTTGCAGTGTGGGTGCAACCAATAATGTTGGATTGATAGCTATTATCACTGTTCAAAGGTCCTGTACTCTGAACAGTAGAGAACATACTGAAAGGGCAATTAGTGACCCTTTTAATGCTCTGCCAGAGTATGCAACATGCATGAGCAGACAAAGCCTCTATGGTTCTAAGAGATTCCACTTCTTACATCCACCCATTTTACACAAGGCCAAGAAAATCTAACAATATTTAGTTAATAAACTAACAAATGGGATAGAATCATCAACTAATCAAAAATTCAAATAATTAAGTCTTTTCCTATGTTTATCTTTCTCAATATGATCAAACTAAGAAGCTAAGATATTTTTAAAACTGATCACACAGAAAAACAGTTAAAACTGAACTCACATAAGGAGAAAATACAAAACAGCTTACCTTCTTGGTTTCCTTGGTCTTTTGTGGCTTCTTTTTCTTCCCTTTTCTGTCATCTTGCTCAGGATCAGATGTGATAGCTGGATTGTCTATTCCTCCCTTCCAGGGATCAACAGGGGAGAGCAGAGGGTCTTCCTCACTGCCCCGATGACCCCTCCCTTTCCAAATCTTCTGCATTTCTGATCCAGTTTCCTCATCACTAACATCAGAATGAACACGAATGTGGTATGCTTTTGTCTTGCTGAACAGAATCTTGGAACGGTGTTTGTACTTCGAAGGTCTCCTGCCTGCCTGGCACTTAGACACATGGTCATATCCATTCTCCTCATCCTCTTGGTGACCATGATGTACCCCCACAGGATTGCGCATCTTGACTGCACTATTTCGGCTGTCTTCTGGGACAGCATAAATGTCATCGTTAAAGCCCTTGGATTTCAGAAGCGTGTCCACAGGCTCAGCATAGTTGTCAGAGGCTTCAAGATCATCAGCAAGACCGGTTCGAATCCTCCGGGTGCTTCTCATACCTGCCTCAATGGTTTTTAGGAGATTTGGGTCCAGTTTCTTTACACAATGCTTGGGCAGAACCGGCTTTGGTTTGACAGGGGGAGGCACTTTGTGGTTGCGCTCATCAATGACAGGCATGTTATGGACAGGGTACTCATTCCCTTCCATGTCAATTCTGTATTTGCGCTCACTGGGAGTTGGCAGCAGCTGGACATCATCACCAATGGGACTGTATGGTGGGGGTGCCTCTGCGTCATCCTCTGAGTCAGGGTAGTAGTTGTAGGCAGGAGAATGTGCATGTGGCGACTGAGGAAAAACACCCTCACTAGCACTCTCTCTGCTATTGTCAAGCATAAATGAGCTCTCTATGCAGTTCTTCTTCTCTAGCACTTCATTGAAAAACGGCGTAAAGACTTCGGTCTGACGGTGGTACTGGGAGAGCGAATAGAGTGCTGTAAACTTAGCCGTGATTTCTGTGGCAATGTGCTCCCCCTCTGTCATCAGTTCTTTGATGGCCTCATTCTCAAAAAAATCTGCCTGGCTGTCAGTGATAGCCACCATTTGTACGGGAATGACATCTTGGACTTCTGCCAAAAAAGCCCTTAACATAGCCATAGATGCCTTGCGCTTTGCTGAGTAAACCAGAATGTAGCCATGGACAAGCTCATCTTTTCTGATCCCAATGGAGGAGTGGTATGACAGCACTGTAATCTGTATCCGTTTGCGACTATCTCCAATAATCTTATCAAGGATTAATGTGTTGCTTTGGCCAGGTTGGCCAGCACTACAGGAATGTGAATCAAGAAAAGGTGAAAGAATGAGGTCCACACTAAATGGATCACCACACATAGCACACATGACAATGCGCAAGTCAGTCTCAGACAAGTCTTTGATGGAAGGAAGTGGGCTCATTACATCGAAGTTGTGCTTTAGCCCTTCTAGTACTCCCCTAAGAGCCTGTTTAATTTGAGATTCATTAAATTTTCGAGGAAAGGTCCCAGAGGGTAGGTCTACAAAAGTACACTGTAGTTTATTGGCAAGTTGTTGGCCCTGATGTCTCAAGATAGGTATATTTTTGCAAACGCCGTCTCTCTGGTTAGCTAGAATTAAAATAAATGGCAATGGCGGCAAAAATCTATCCCTTCTGCTTTGTGCAAACTCTGCTCGAATTCTTCCAACACAGTCACCAATGAAATTTAGTGACTCTATTGAACTGAAGACACAAAAGCAACCATGAGGTTTAAAGGTTGATGGCCAAGAATGACTCAGTAACAATGCTGGACTAACTTCAATGGGAAGAAGTTCCAGTTCATATATTTTTCCGTCAAGTGTATACTCATCATCTGTGGACTGTGCTCTGATTTCATTTGCCAGCTCTTGTGCAAGACCCTCTCTACCTATGAGACACAGATTAATTTTATCAATGTTGGCACTGTTATGGTAGAGATTAGAACGACCGTGATCCAGCTGGACAAGACTGTTTGAAAGGATCTGCTCTACCTTCATATCCACACAACTCTGGCCACTGAGACAAGTCTCTTTAGTGGGGTGATACACGAAACCGATGTGCTTGAGCAGAAGGGACTCCCTATCAGGCGCAAGTTTCTGCAAGGCCCTGTATCTGGGTTCTTCGTTGAGTACTGTATGAATCTCACTCATTTTGTCACAACTTGGAGTAGCATTTAGATCCAAGTCATAAAACAACTCTGCATGCTCAAAAAGCATTTCCTGAAATTCCTCTTTGGCTCGTTCAACTATTTCTCGTTGGTGCCGGCTATAAACATCCCTGCGGTCAGATTCACTGATATACTTGTAGGCTTCATCCTCCATGACAAAACACATTACCTCTTCCCAGGGCTGTCCTGGACTGATAAACTGCACTCGTTCCAGAGTTTTCTTGAACTTCTCCTTCATCTCGACCCGTCTTTTTTCAGATATCAAATGCTGGACATGATTTTGATAAATCTTTTCCCCTTCTGCAGTTGTAAGGAGATCAAAGGGCACTCTTCTGTCATTTGTTTTGTCAATGTGCTCAGTCTCATCCCAGGGAGTCTGTTCTAGTACTACAAACCAATACTGAAACTCCGGTCTACTCTTCAGAACACTTTGAGCTTCCGTCCAGTTTAATTTCTCAATTTCCTCCAAGTTATTGAGCAAATTATTAAGAATTTTAGGCAGGCTGGAAAAATAATCATCTCTTCTTTTCTTGATATGCTCCTGTTTCAGCTGTTCTATGTGCTTTGAAAAAGTGTTTTTAGCTTTTCGAGTACCTTCCAAATTTATGTATTCCTCGTAGTCTGGATGATTTTTTAATTTATTACTTACAGCTTTCCAGCTCGTATGATAATCTTTGACAGTCTGTACAATCAACTTCTCAAATTTATCGGTCACGGTAGCAACTAGCTGTCTCTGGATCTTGTAAGCATCCAAATAAGGCATAGTTTTTGGTTTGCCTCGTGTTTTGTCTATCTGTTGTATCAATGCTTGAAAGCAGAGATCTACATTTACACAGGCCCTTGCCGATGTCTCAACCACTATCAAGTTCTTTTTATGGGATGCAAAGGTCTGGATGTCCCTTAGGTATTGCTCCACACACTCATCGCACTTTGTTGCAGCAATTACAATGGGTTTTTTTGACTTTGCTAATTGAGAGTATAAGCTATTGACTATTTTCATTTGATCGTCAAATTTTCTATTACAGCCTTTACTCACATCAATGCAAAGTACAAAACCATCAATGTTCAGCCTGCCATCAGGCATCTGCTTCTGATCAAAGTCCTGCTCCAAGCCCAACTGATCAGTGCAAATGTACATCAATTTTTCTGCTGATTGCAGCTTAGAGGCCGCAGCCCGCTTCGTATAGGGCTGCAGGTTTGTGCTGCGGTGCGGCAAAAATGTCTGATCATCAATAAACTCAGTCTGTTCGACGACCTGAATTTTGCAGTCAAGGCCATCATCACCACGGTGTGACACTTCACCCCAGTATAAGAAATGGTCATTGTTTACAACACGGCCACCAAAATCTATTGTGCTCAGTACAGAGGTGTGTTCAGGATAGTAGTCATCTGCCTTAGGACGCACATACCTGTTACACAAGCATGACTTGCCCACACCACAGTTACCCTTCTCTTTCTCAGTCCCTGATAGCCCAACAACGCTTACGGCATACATTGGTAGACGGGGTTCCTTATTCTTAGCCATTATATTCCCCCGGTCATTGCCTTGTCACATGAAAAGTTCTCCCACACAGCTACAGCTCCAGTCCCATGTCCTAAGGGGAGCTATAGAAGGTATGTGCCCATGGTTCGTTGAAGTGACAGGTCCCTTCTCTCCACGATCTTCAGTTTGGGGTAGGTGCTTCTCCCCTCCTATTACCTACCTAAAAGACAAAGATGGAATGTTCCTTTAATTAAAAAAATCCATAAAATAAGCTATTTAAATGATTATATCAGTTAAATTAATAGATACAATAATATGCCAAGTTTCAGACTGCAAATATTTCAGCCCAGCTGTTACTTTTCAGAATTCATTCAGTACTTTAAAAATAATAGAAAAATAATACAAGACTATAACAAAAAAAATGTGAAAACTTGTCAGTTCATCATAGGAATTTGTACAGTTTTCCAGTATCAATAAAAGTGGACTTATGTTTAAACAAAAAAAACAGTATTTTTTTCTATAAAGGACAATCAAGATAGTGAACTGTGATTGTAAAAGGTCGAAGAATGCAATGAAGAATTCATAAACAAACAGCAGATTTCAGCACAAATAATTTTCACTTTCCTTTCTCCTTCATCTAACAAACAATATGGGATGTTTTATATTTTATAACAAACACTTTAGCTGTGTCTGCATTTTTACCCCCTTCATATATTTGAATCATTCACTGTTAAGAAAACAACAACACAAAACCATTTGACATTTCTTTCATAGTTTTCCTGCCTCAATGGTACCAGAATACTCAAAATTCCCCTCAGTTAAAGAGTAAAAAAACATATATATTATGAAATAAAATAATTACATCCACAGTGTACCCCAGCTTTGAGCCCTATACTGTCTGAAAAAAGCTCAAGGGACCACCATGACTCAAACCAGTAAACGGTCAGCAACTAAAGGAAATTATTTTACCTACAGAAACATGAAGCGAAGAACAAATACAGGAATGTTCTTAAATTACAAGAGCATAATAAATTCATATAGGTACACACAGCTTGTGACAAAGTGACAAATGCCATCTTTTAATTTAAAATGCAGGCCATTTATATTAATTCTCTCCTCAATGTGTTGACGTCGTCTAGAGAAAGCCCTTAGATTTGTGTGGAAGTGTGTGGAAACATCTAGATATAAAAACCAGTGAAATCTACATTACTTAAAAAAAAAAACAGGTTTGTTCTGAAAAGTAAACCCATAACTCGACTTTTACCTATCAAACAAGGATGTGTTGTTTGATTTCTAAGTGCAGCTAAAGTTCTGCCTTCGCAAAATATTTAACAGACATTTTTTTTGCAAATCCAATTAGATATTTTTGCATTTTTTTCTTAATTATATATAATTTTTCCACCATTTACCAGAGACATTAAACAATTGCGTCAAGACCATCGGTCTAATTATGTATAGTCTTTATAAACCATCTAGGATCCTATGTATATGAAATAGGGGTGTAACGGTATTCGGCATTTTATCAAACCATTCAGCATGCCACCAACTGCTCAATACACACAGATTAGTCACGGTTTATGGTAAGTCTGCCATTTTCCTATACATTTTGGCGAGAATATAAGGCGATGTTATTCCCCAAAAAACACGTATAAAAAACTTATTTTCAAGGGCTAGAATTTCAATATCATTATAGCACAGCAGATGGCATTAATTATCCGCCTCCTGACTAAAGGTAGCCACGTACTTCAAACGTAATCGACATCGTTTCAGCAATATGACGCTGTATGAGCGATGGTCCCACTGATGACAACTGGCTAACATAACAACTCCGTGGGGTTGGTCAGAAGCCAGCATGCCTTGAACCGCACTGCAAGTATCTTTAGATAGTGTAAATTAATGTGTATTTGTGTATTTATGTTGTTACTGTGTAATGTTTACTGTGGAATGCGTGCGTTTCGTTAGCATATAACCATGAGTGTCATGTGTACTGTTGGTTTCCTTGTCTGTGCCACTGCTAGTATTGAACTCATAGTGGCCGATAATAGAGTATTTTAAAGAAGCTGTCATCATTATTAAAACGACTCAGCCACTCGCCTAATATTGCCTATACAAGTGTGTACCCTATTTATGTAAAATAGAGAAGGCAAATCACTTCGAGGTCATCAAAGCTTAGAGAGAATGCTAACAGAATGCTTAGACAGGTAGCGCACATAATGTTGCACTTATTATTTTTTTATTTAATATTACCTGTACAGGTACTGTACATACTATGTACACTTAATTTAACACGTACAGGGTATCAAAGTTAAGAAGCATATTTAATTTTAATGTTTTTCTCTCCTTGATTTCATACAGTAGAGATATATGCTAGGACTAGTTAGTCATACTGCCACTTAGTGAATGGATAGATGTTAAATGGAAAAATAAAGAGTTCATTGTTTAATTGACAGGTGATGTGTTTTTATTTTATTCTTAAATATAAAGATAGCAAAATCGTACCATTAGCATGGCCCAAAAACCGTGACGCATACTGAACCACATTAAAACTGTACTGTTACAGCCCTAATATAAAAAAGTATAAACAGTTATATAAATGATGTCACTTGGTGCTTGGACAGTTAGCATATTGGCTCTTATACTGCTGGGGTAATTTACAGAAAACGCTTTTCAAATTCATCAGGAATACAATAAACCTTATAGTGAATTTTCAGGCAGAGGCATCACAGTTCATGGTTCCCTGTTGCAATTCTCATTTTCATCACACTAAACTATTCTAGACTATGTAACAGTTTTGACTTTTGTCTTCAATGAAAACTGGGTCCACAGATTTTCCATACAGCTGAAAAAAAATCAATCAATTAATGCAAAAATTGACATAAAAAGTAAGGGAATTACTGGCTACTGCTATGCGCTGATACTGTCACTGTGTAAATGAAGTGCCTAACAAGAGAAAAGGGAAAAAAGGAAAATTCTGAACATCATTTACTGAACACTAAACTGCTACAAAGGTTCTGGTGGGATTTATTTGCTACTTTGCTTGCTATAAAAAAAAACTATCAAATTTATTAAAAATCACCAGAACTCCCTCATCCTTCCAACCAAACACATTTTAGAAGACAACCCATATGACAACCAGCTGAGATTATGAACACACGTAAGGACATCAATAAACCAAAGAGCAGCAAGGCCAGTGGACCGCTCTGGTTAAAAAGGGACTTCAAAAAATTGTTAGTGATAAGGAAGCAAGTAGTACCAGTGGTACAATAAAACTTGCAAGAAATTGCATCTGCTTCATAGTGGGAAAGTGACTGTACATTAACAGTTGGAAGCAGAGGATAAATCAGGTGGACCAATATGAAAATTTTAATTTATACTGATAACTAATATATTTTTGAGTTATATCACCAATAGTGATAACTGACTAACCTAGCCTAGCCTGGCAGGGCCAGGTGGTATTGCTGGCTCAGAATAATGTATTACAGTTTTTTATACTGTGGAAAACTAAAAACTGATCTACGGGTTTGATTTAATAATGAATTTGAAAGATGTCTCGGGCCATGTAAAACCATACTGCTGGCCAGAACTTTGAGACCTCTTCTAAGTAGAGCAGCCTCCTGTTCGGCATTGTAAGAGATCATTCCATATTGCAAAATAAAATGCTGTTACACTTCAAACCAATTTGGGACGTGATTTCTCCCATATTTTCAGACCACACAATTGATACCCCCGGCAAATTTTACTGTAATACCCTGGAGGCTGGGGTGGCATATCATACAGAAGATGGAAGATTGCGGCCCTACTTCAAATGAGCCACTGAAATCCCTCAGAATATCGTGCATCTCTATAAAGAACCATCTTGAGATCAGTATTTTATGCAAATTGTTTAAACAAGTTGCAAAGATGGAACTATGACAAAAAAAAGTGAAACATGCATCTTATTTTAATGCGAAAGAACACCCTCTAAATTGAACAAAACATTGCATCACTAAATAAACTTCCAGTTTTAGAGAGTATTGACACTGATTTTCATTATCAACTATATATTTGTACACCTATAACAAAAAAAAATCCTAAGTCATGCCAGTAAACCAACTAACACACTAGCCATAATGGTCTAAGATCTAAGGCAGTGGTCACTGAGTATTTACTTAGTAAAAGTAGCTTTCACTATGAAAAAGGTTGGAGACCACTGATCTAAGGGAATAATGAATAGTGTTGAATGCTATATAACATCAGTTTCATGTATTATCAGTGCCCATTTTTCACACTAGGAAAAGGTTTTAAAAATATAAATGGAAACACTTATTGTATAGAATACAATACAGGCAAACTGATAATACCCCCTAAGTAGGAGTGTAAACCTTTGGTCACAAGGCAATTCAATTTGATCACAATTACTGAAAGACCGATGCAATGCATCAGCAATCTTTAATTTCAATATGATTCAATTTGATTGTTTTATTAAGCTATATTCAAATGTTTCTTAACTTCACTAAAAAAAATTAACAAATGGGAACTAAATATTGCAATATTATGGGAATACAAAGAATGTAGAATCTCTATACATACACTTTTTATTATTAAGGCCAACTACTGAACTGCACAGAGAAAAAAAAACACATAAAGGAAGTGCTACCTGATTGGGGTGAGGGTTGCCAGCAGTTATACTTACCAAGTGTGACCCTCAGATTAGCAAATGGGGTCACATCACGTTTTCTTCTGAGGAAAATAAGAGATCGATCTGCAGCTCAGATTTAGTAATGAATTATAAACATGCTGCAGGCTAGTACTTTGAAGCCTCTTTTAAGTGGTAAATGAGCTGAAGAAATCCCTTGTTCTCTACTACAGAAATTTCAGTCATCACCTTTATTTTAATAGTTGCATCTTTAGCTCTGGTCCTGCTAATTTTTAATATTCACAAAGTTTTCATATCAGCCGGCAATATCGGCCAAGATTGGCACATCGGACCGATGCCGATTTTGATTAACATATATTAGCCAATACAGATTAACCAATACATCGTGCATCTCGAAGGCTAAGAATATTTTTTTTTATTTGCTAGCTAGTTAGCTACTTCAAAGTCTTGACAATTGTGAGTTTCTCAAAAGTGTTGTAGTGCAAAGATCATCAGTTACACTAGAGCTTCCATTTTGAATATTAATAAACCTTCCCATGCCACCCTACGTTTTGGAATCCCACATGCCAGCGCTGCTACTTTGCACATCTACCTACAGCATGTGAATATGAGTGTGTGTAAACCCCAAAGTAGAAGTATCTTTGACTTTAAGAAGGATCTTGCCCCCCAAAAATCAATTCTGACACTACAGATGCAGCTGAATCATCACATCAATAACAGTGCATCACAATGCACTGAAGCTTCTTTATACCAGTTAAGCAAGTAAAAACAACTAACAACTGTTCTATAGAACTCTTCTGCAGAACAGTTGCTATGGAACCGAGGGAAAGGAGTGGATCAGCAGGCTAAGCCTCTGTACCTGTGATCAGAAGATTGCTGGTTCTACTCTGGTCTCGGCAGAATAGACATGTCCATGGTCGCTTGATCAAGGTCCTTTACCTCCAACACTAGGGGCGCTACATGCTGGCTGACCCTGCAGTGACCTCCAAACTTACTTTCAAGGCAAGAAGAAGCATTCTAACGTAACTGTACTCGTACTTAGGCAAATAAAGGATCATTTTATCATCAAGTTATAAAATCCACTGATCCTTAAATTACCAAATAAGCATAGCAAAGGGCATTCAAGTATACTGTAGCTTATACATGAACTGCTTATGGCTTTATACCTTAAAATTTTTACATTTTATGGATATTTAAATATGTAAACTGAATAAAATGTTCAACTGCATTACACAAAATAGATTTCAGTATATCTGTGCCAAAAAAACCAAAAGATTTTCTGAAGTCAAATCACTCTGATCACCATGGGTTAGTCAATTGTGGGCTATTAACTAGTTGCCAACCAGCAATATCTGCAGATAAGCATTTTTGTACGAGACTCCCAAACGGGAAGGTGAACCATCTAAGCATAAACTGATAATTGGCCTTATTAAAGTATCTTTTTTTGGAATTGCATATTTGTTTCATATGAAGTGGAAAAATGTTGCTTAAAACAACTAATGTAAAACAGATGGACCAATGACAATAAAACACAATAAATACTAGTAAGTGTATTACTGATAGAATGAATGAAATATTCTCCACCATAAAACTAACAACCATAACATTATTACTGGACTCACCAAGAACCTCAGTTTCTGAAATGTTTCTCCATTCCTTATGTTATTCATGCTTGACAAACGTAAGCAGCTAAAAAATTAAAGCTGATGGTGTATAATTAAAAATTTGTGTTTAAAAGGCAGCTGCAAAATAAGACACAGGCTGTCTACAGCAGGGATCACTTCAAATGAGAAAATCAGATTTAGGGGCAATAACAAAACTCTACACACTGACTTCAGCAGGAGAAAAAAGTCCTCAGTTAATTCAGTTTTCCCTTATTTAATCTGTTGATTTAAGCCTACCTAGGATAAAACACTCAGTAGCCTATAATTTAAAAAAAAGCATTGACTACCAAGGGAAATAAGAGCAATAAATACTGAAATGTTTTTAAGATTGAAGATTATCACTGAACCATTACCTAAATATAAGGAGGATGATAAAGAAGCACTGATACTTTTCCTGTTTAACTCTAGTGCGAAAATCAGGTTATCCACAATCTAATAATGTGGTTTTTCCTTGTCACCACTGATTTGCATAAAGCTAAAATTCTTCCAGCTTGCACAGTTGTGTTACCCCGCTTCTCTAAAGAAAGCAAAACTGATGCAATGAGCATCGTTATAGCAATACATTGTATTTGCAGTGATCATCGTTCAGCACACCGCCTCTGTAGGGTCAGTAAGGGAAACTATTTCATTTGTTCTAATCCCACCAACTGCCCACGATTGGCCGACATAACGTGATGCCATGGGTTGGTCAGCAGGACTAATTACGCAGTTACAAGCATACTTTGTCCCATGCACATCTTTCAATAGTGTAAATTAATATGTGCATTCTTCTTTTTACGTTAGTAGTAAATGTCGTAACCGTGTATGTTTGCCGTGGAATGCATGCGTTTCGTTAGCGTGTAACCATGAGTGTTGTGTAAATTGTGGGCTTCCATGTCTGTGACCGTTAATAAAGAAAACAAGTTCCATTTTAAAAGAGCTGCCATCCCCTTTATTAAAATGACTCAACCACTCACCACAATGTGTATAATTGCACTCTGTATGTGGGTCTGCTGAATCAAAACCATTCTGCATTCTCTAGGATTGCGGCATGACATAGAACAAGCAAGGTGGCAGCCCCATTTTAAGTATCCGATAGACTGTTCTGACCAACATGTTCAATTTAGTTTCGTCGAGGCGTCATTTGCAAAGTGGGGCCACCATGTACCTAACCTAAATGTTCATGATGATACAATGTGTCAACTGTATTAGGCTAAGCAAAAGCCAAGTCCTTGACAAATGTGACATTTATGGCGCTATTCCAGTGGTATTCAGGAACCAGGCCATATCCGACCCGTACCAGAAAGTGGCATTAGTTTCAGCGCTATTCCAACTCACTTTGATTCCCCATTGCAGAAGGGTCAGCTCAGTAAAGGAATTACTGGGTTTGGACAGTAACAGTGATGTAAAACTAAAGTGAAGCTTCAGTACTGTTCATATGGTGTACAACATGATTTACTATGTTCCAGTTTTCACTGGAACGTGTGAGAATTACCGTGTTACGTTAGCAAATGCTAATGGAATTAGCATTAGCCTGCATAAATTTGCAATATGAATTGATACTGTTCAGTCGTTTTACAGTATGTTAATATATGAGGTTGGAAATTTTTGAAGCTCTGAGTAATCAGGGATGCATCAATACATTATGATGTGCGATACTACTAATAATAGATATGCCTTTTTTCCTTCAGTTAATCCATGAAAATTGACATAGATCACTGATATCTCCATGCATTTCGACGAATCAGTTGGTGGTGACGCAACCAGCTTGGTTAAGTCACACTTTCAGCCCTACTAGTAAGCAGGGACATGTCAGCATGGGCATGGGTCAGGTATGGATCTAAGAACTTACATGGAAAACATTCTCTTTGCGGTACAGTTCAGTTCATGGCAGCAGTGGCAGAGCATCATGAGTAAGCTCGGTACAGTAACGGCACTTTGCTAGCGAACCAGCCATTTAAATCCATTTCTCACCAAAACAAAATTCAAGTTTTCAAAGAATTAAAACAATATGTTTTATATTATTCAAATATCAAGTTAAAGTGTTAATTAAGTGTTTTATGTAACTTCTTGCAACATTACAGTCCTAATATGAGCAACTCGACTAGTGACTTATTTTTTCTTTTATTAAAAGCAACATATAATTACTTCAGAACATAAAGTTATCAATCCTTGTTCACAATCTTAAATATTAACATTTACCAAAAAGCAGTAAAATTATTTAATTTTAATCCATTTAATTTGGAAACTCCAATTAACCTCAGCGTGTTTGCCAGCATCACAAGCTTATGTAGTATACCGGAACAGGACAACGGTAACTAGCTAAAAAATTGTCTAATAAAACGCCAAGCCCCAAACTTTAACCGATTCTGCAGAGGTGGTAAAAACTGAAATATAAATCTCTAATATAAATCCACAGGGAAGACAAACATTTGCCCTGAACATTTAAGTAAATATATCTGATTTAAATGTACCCAAATACATTAACCATCACTGAAATTAATTTCACCTCTGTTGTCAGCCATCTTGAAACAACAAAAAATCCGTTTGGAATTCTGGTCAGGTACATTGATTTTCCGGTTTAATGCCCGGCCTGACCCGGTCTTCAAACGGTCACAAACCGACAAGTCGGTCTGTTGTCACCATTTAACAAAACGAACGGCAGCTGCATTCGTCCAAATTGAAAGCAATGTGACTAGTCTCACCAGCAAACGGGCGCAGGGGTATTAATGTAAATAATAGCAATGCAGTACCGGGAATGCTGTGTAAATGTGATATTGCGAAACACTTCCCTGTTCTAGTATTACACCGTCCAAGAGCCAGTCAGACTGTGTTTTGCTCTCCTCCAGTATGATCAGCGCTGAGTAAGTGCTATCTGCTTAGCCATTGTAGCCACTACAGTCGAAATATGGGTGTTCCCCAATTCGCACGGTTTTCTAAGTAGGACAAAACCCGCAATTCGACACGAGAAAGCCGGCAATATGTAACGCTCTCGATGTGCCGCGGTTTCTGGCCATACCCTCCAAAATAGAGGGGAAACGCGAAAATCTGAGTCGAGGCTACGCTATATGCCCAAGCCGCGCCGATATCCAGCCGCCGCTTTGCTACATTGAGGCATCCAGATGTGCTTCCCAAGCTAACGTTAGCCTACTAGCTCAGCACAGGCAGCAGACACAGCCAACGAGATATCGACGCAAACAACGGTCGCTACAACCTTTATTGGTCGCTAACTGGTCGATTATTTTTCGCATTTTATGACGACTGTTTTTTTTTGTTCTGTCGCCCAGGAATTGGTTTGCCCCCAAGTAGCAGAAACCATTGATTAAGACGCCAGTAACTGACAATTCCCTTTTCATTTTACTGTAGTTACCGTATTGTCAGTATTAAACAATCGCCAGTTACAGAATTAAGTTTCGTTATCTTAACTATAAATATTATTCAGCTGTTTCCTGATCCATTTATAGATAGCATTTGACATTGTCCTATGTTGAAAGGCTTTTTTTCGGCTATTAACTGAATTAACATTACACCTATTTCATTAAGTAGATGTCCTTGCTGTGTAAAATAGCTAATTAGCTAGCGATGTGAAGCTTTTGACCATACAAATCCGAACACGACACTACAAGCCTACCACAGCGCTTGCATGGGATGACAACACTTGAACGACAAATCAACAAAACTGTATATCCTGGAAAAAGACAATATAAAAGCGGGCATCGTATGTTCACCTGCCCGGACCTG
Source organism: Mormyrus iriodes (assembly GCA_011763525.2). Taxonomy (NCBI): domain Eukaryota; kingdom Metazoa; phylum Chordata; class Actinopteri; order Osteoglossiformes; family Mormyridae; genus Mormyrus; species Mormyrus iriodes. Next base: position 5,892,365 of record JAAGVU020000025.1, read on the forward strand.
GCACAACTATCCCCAGATACTTTTGGAAATTACATGTACACGATTGAACATAGCATTCCGTGCGTGAGTACACTATCACGTATCCTGGTATATTACATATTCTAAATTGTATATGGGTGTATAAGTGTAGTAAGTTGTCCCACCACTCCAACCCGATAAAGCCAACGTGCATTATTTATCCTTTTCATCCAGGCTACTTAAGTCGGAGCAGTTTTGCTTGTCCGTATACATTCCCCTACCTAGGAACATGGTCGCTCCCTGCTCGCGACAACACGGAAAAGAAGCGAGCATTCCTGTGCCTTCTTCCCAAAATAATCTCCTGCATTCGATACTGCAGCAAACGCAGATAGTTTTCAGTTTCCCCCGATGCGGAAAACGTAGATAAACCCTTTCACAATCCAAAAGTGGCGTTTTTGATGTTTTTTTCCCCTATTATTCGATGTGGGTGTAATCCGAAACCCGCTCCCTCCCCTCACACTCCAGGCAGTAATGGCGACGGATGGATCCTGCTCTCTCACCTACACCCCCCAAGTTTTCCATTCGCCTGGGCGCTCGTGCACAACGCGCGCGCACCGTTCCCGGGATAACGCGCGTGCTCATATTAGGCGAGTACGTCACGCAGTACGTCAACTTTTAAAGAAGTGAATATGTGGGATATCATTCCATTTTTCTTGCCTTAAACTAATTACTAAGTTGTAACACATACAGCTGAAAACGTCGGACATATATTAGCAATTATTTTCCATGTGATTTTATGTTCTGAATCTTTGTGTTTAGACCATCCTTGATGCCTACGGCCGTATGCCAGTCAGTTTTAAATATAACAATATGCTGTTATTGATAACCAAATATTTTTCAAAATAAGCACATTAAGTCATGTAGAATGTATAGAATAAAAAGATCCTGGTCCTTCTGAAAGTGCTTTAAAGTATTTATGTGACCTAATTTTGATGGTTTCATTTTGCCGTACCAGTAGTAATGTTATAATGGTATCCAAGTCTTTTTGAAACTTTCCATATTGTGAGTGGTTTGGCCTTTTAAAATTAGTATGCGTTATCCACATGTTTTTGGCTCGCAGTTCTGTTTATAAGGTATACAATGTTAGCGAAAGGAATTAATACTGTATTGTCTTGTCATATTTTTATTTGTAATCAACAATATTACAGTCCATATTAAAATAATTATCTTTTTATTAAAACACTGTTAAATTATTCTGGCCTAACTAACTCGCAACTGCCTTCTCTTAACTCAGGGAGAATAATACTTTAGTGTCTACACCTTGTGTCTAAAATTTATAAGTATAGATCAATCTTATCAAATGTAAATGTACAGGATTAGATATATCTTCAGTTCCAAGGTATCAAACATACTTCCCACGTGGTAAGTGGTTAGCAAGATTTTTTTATTGTTTAAATAATTTAATAATCTAAGAATGTTTAAATTACATACATGACCACTATATGGTTTAGCCTGATTAATATACTGAAATATTTTAGTGTCATATAAGAAATGAAATGTTTAAATGTTCATTTTAGAATAATTCACAGGAACATACAAGAAACCTGTTGTAGTATTTTCAAAATTAAGCCAAGAACAACACATTGTCATTTACTTTTTTCTTTGCCCTTCTATTATCAGTTGGTGGACACCAAAGTAAATGACCTGAATAATTACAAGACAGGTGATTCAACCTATATGCACAACAGCAGAAACTGATCTTTAGATTCCATTACTATCCCCCTTATTATCCATCTTATTTGTATTTTCTGCATTTAATGGGGCATAGTCTGTCAGATACCAAAGATGTGAAAATAGTCAACTGTAATCTGTTCAGTTACAGTCTTGCATTTGCAGTATTGGGAATAAATAAGGCTGTAACATGAAAGGAAGAGCCTCAACCACAGGGATCCTCTGGCTGTCAGGATCAATTCCTGCCTTTTCCTGGTCTGTCCATTGTTTCCCTAAGTGCTCTGCTCATCCCTGTTAACCAGCATGTTTTGCTGGTCTTTCCTAGTGTGCTTAGTCCAGTCCATGTCTTGGTATTCTCCCAGTATCAATGTCTGTTGTAGCTTCCCTGGGCCGCTGTGCAGCTGAAGGGGCTGAGTGTGTACCTGGGAACCATGTATCCCAAACTGTTGCAAATCTGAGGCTGGCTGGAGGCCAGCTTCACCCACTTTGGACATTTTGGTTATTTGTTGTCCACTGACTCTATTTTTTGTCCACCCGATGTAAATGATGTTCCTTGCCTTTAATGTCTTTGTTTCTGGTTAATTCTGCCTGTACCAAGCTTGTACAGTATCTATGTCCGGTGTTCCTAGTACCTCCTGGTATTTGAGTCCCTAGTACTTGAGTGTTTGTTAATGGCTCACACCTGTCCATAGTTGTGGTCTCATTACTTGTCTGTATAAATCCCTGTCTGTACTTTGTTTCCTTGTTGGCTATTGAATTTGTTTGTTTGTGTTTACTGTTAGATGCGCCCCATGTAACCCTTGCTCTGAATCTGTGTGAGAATTTGGCATTCCCTCATGTTTGTTTCCAGTCATAGTTAGTTCTTGTGTTACTTACTTGCCATTGTTTATACCCCTCATTGTCTCTCTTGGTTGCTATGTGTTTTGGCCTTCAATACAGTAGGGTCCAATGATTTCCATGATGCAGAAAAAGCAGACTTAATCACAGAAATCAAGGTATTGAAACAGTATTTATTTATAAATGCAGAATTTGCGGGTATTAGGAACTTTCCGACACCAGGCACGACATTTTCTGGAAGCAGGACATTTTTCAAGAACCAGGAGCTTCTGTTGTGTTCCCACTGCAGGACCACGGTCCGATTGTAGCTCTTCAGTGGTAGTTCAGAATCTTTTTTTAGTCCCAACCCCAGATGAAGTGCTTTATGGGCTTTTCCCCACTGCACCAGGTACCATACCGTAGCACTTGGGAGACTGAGGCATTGCAGTGGAAGTGAATAAGAATGAGGAAAGGCATATCAGCACAAAGTTATTTATATGAGTCCTTATAAGGACCACATAATAAGCAACAATAACACAACAATAAATGGCACCAAAAGGGGGGAAGTTACACTAAGGATGGTAAAGCACACGCATGGTAGGTAAGTACACAGTAGCTAGGGGCATGTCAGGATCACACATACAACACAGGTAAAGGTACACGTGATTAGGAAATACAACACAAGTATTAACATTAACAACAACATAGGGGTTATTTAAAACATCTCTCAGCATGCTCAGCGCACTTACAGGGCTTCACTATGCGGAACCATTTTGCCGGCGCTACAATACTTTTGGCACTTCAAAAAAGTACGGTACTTCAAAGCGTTGGTATTCAACTGGTGTCAAACCTAGTATCACTACTGAATGTTATCACAATGTGAGGCAGAGTATTTTGTGCTGTATTCGAAAAATGGCTGTAGTATATTATAGGGCTGTGCGATGTGCGTTATTAATGCCAACATGGCATGTTATGCTCTTGCGATTCTCACATTGCAAGGACCATGATAGTCAGCTGGGTTGACATCAGACTTTTTCATACTGTCTGGACGTGACAGCGCAAGGGGTCTCATCATAGGAAACAAAGCTTAGCAAGCATTGCAGTTTAAATGATGGTTCCTTTTCAAGATTATCTAGTTTATGTTTAAAAAGCCAGTTTAAAATTTACTGCTGCTGCTTTTGCATGAGATCTGCACGCACTCTCAAAGCCAATCATGATCATTTTCATCCTTGCTGTTTAAGTCACTCTTAGAAGGGTTTGTGAAAAAATAATTTTGAACTCCTTTTTCACTTTATAATTATCCCAATGTTAATTACATCAAAATCACATCACAACATTCAATTTTCTTCCAGTATTGTGCAGCCCTGGTATATTATAGTAAATACTATTTTATTGTTTATCATGCCATCCAGATCTTCTTCCGATTGTTCTGACCAGAATTAAATAATTAATTAATGCTTGGGTCTTTTCATTTGTCCACTTGTTATACATTATTATTACTTTTTTTTTTAGCTTTGTTTGTTGTTTTCTGAGTTCATAACTTTTTTTCAAGAAGGCGGTTGTGTTGTATTTGAGGCCGGCTATTTGCATAACCAATCGACAATGAACACGTTTGCACATCCCACCCTAAAGTACTGAAGCATCAAGAAAGTACCCCAGCTGGTTTGGTACTTTAAGTACTGGCACTCAACCGGAAGTCAATGGAAAAAGGAAAGTACCGAAAGCAACGTACCATAAGTACAGTATCTCAGTGCGGTAGAAAAGTGCCCCATGTTAGACCAGCAACAACTGGGGTGGGGCTTGTAGCAATAACCTTGCTGATTGGCTGATAACAAGCAGCATCGCTAACTTGGAATTTACACAGGAGTGCGGGGAAAAGAGAAGTAGTGGAGCAAAAGTTGAGCACATAGAATTATTTTTGTATCTCAGTTACATTGCATTAATGAATACATTTCTGCTTTAAGGAATCAAAAGTGGGATACAGGCAATAGAGACAATGTATCGCACTCTGAAAACTGCGAAACTTTTGTCTCCTTAAAGACTCATTTTTTTGGTCCGGCTGCTTATACAAATTTAAAATTCAAAACAGATCAAAGTAAATCCGAAAAAATGGAATTTTGTGAAAAAAATGGAATTCTCAGGGCCTTCATAAAGTTTCCTGTACTTGTAAGCTGCACAGAGGAACGTCGTCAATTGTGGCCCGTTATGACATTGGCAGTATGTTGCCTCATATTTGAAACTAAACAAAGCTATGGCAATCGCTTTCTCAAAGATTTTGTCAGGCCTCTGAAGAAGCGTTTGAAAACAAGGGTGTACAAAGTGCATTTTGAAATTTAGTCAATGTAAAGTGCATGGAAACCAGATGCTACCTGTGTCCAAAAGGCTTCTCCAGATTCAAATGTTCAAACCTAATAAAAAACTACTATGTCTTGTTGAGTACCATCAGAAAAATAAATATTCAAAAGGGAGCATTACCATATTTTTGCCACATATTTCAAATGCAAAATATTCCACTGTGTGTGTGTGTGTGTGTGTGTTTGTAAGAGTCATGTATATATTACCTTGGGGGGTAAATGTCCCCACAATGTGATAATAACTTACATTGACATTGTGGG
>JAAGVU020000025.1:5897584-5910414 GCA_011763525.2 Mormyrus iriodes
TGTGTGTTTGTATAAATATATATATATATATATCTATATATATCTATATGTAGCTGGTTATATATATATATATATATATATATATATATATATATATATATGCCTAAATATAGTGTACGTGAGTATAAAAAATTACCATCTTATATTTAAAATGTTAAATACTGCTGCATACCAGTCTGTTTTTCCCTTTCTCTCATGATATGCAAATTGAGCCGGATGTTACTGCCGTACCTCCAGGAAGCGAGCATGTGCTCCCACCAAGGGATGCCGTCTCTTGCTGCCCTCCACTCTGTGAACTTGCATTTGCTCCAAAGACATAGATACTGTAAGGGTGTGGCTGATAGGACCATAAGCCAACTGTTAATGGAAAAATTCATAGCAGAATCTAGAAACAGTGTTGCCGCATCGTGACCAGCAAGATATTTAGAGCCTTAGCAAGAAATAGATCAGAAACATGCCTGATATCATTAGTTCCTGGACACTTTCTACTTTGTTTGACAAATGTGAATTATTTTCATTGCACAACTAATGACTGCAGGTAAAATAAATTCTTCCTCTTCAGACCCAGTGTGTTGGAAATTCCCATTTCTAGTCGCTGTTTCAATTCCTTTCCACTGAATCAGTGTTGAATATCAAATAATCTGTTTATTTAAATGATCTTCACACAATTGGGGGTTTCTCTATGGGAAAGGACAATGAATGATAACACAAATAAGGAAGCCTTTGCACTTATTTCCTTGGGTTTGCACCACAGCACAGAAGATGTGTCACGGTAGATGGCTTTTGACTTTGACACACAATATGGGTCTGCTGTATGGGCAGTGCTATAAGAACGGTGGAATTTCTTACATCAACATTTATTTATTTAGCTGACATTTTGTCCAAAGCGATATACAAGTGAGGCAGATTACATGATTTAGATCCATTATCTGCCTCTTTGCCTTTATATTCTGAGTATTTCTGAAGAAAATACAGCTAATTCTAATTTAAAACTGGAAGGAGGTCTGCCTTCCATATACAAGTCAATTTCTTTTATTTTCTTACACCAGATGTAATGAAGTAAGCATGAAAAAATCGTAAAAGTCATTTTTATCGACATCCATCCATCTTACTACTTATCCTGGTCAGGGTCACAGTGGGGTCAGAGCCTGTCCCTGGCAGCACAGGGCACAAGGTTGGGGTACAGTCTGGATGGAATGTTAATATGTTGCAGGGTATATACATGCCCATACGTTCACACAAGCATATTAGAGCTGTCACGATTATTCGATTTAAACTTGATTGCTCGATTATTGAAAAGCATCAATTAAAATTTTCCTTCTCAATTACTCGGCAATATGGTGGGAGAAAGATGGCACATAGCAGATGAGGGTCCAAATAAAGTGCCAACACATCCTTGGTGTGGTAGCATTTCACATTACAATGAATGAAAATGCAGTCGTAAGTAGGTCGGTACCCATCTGACCCTGCCCTTCATGTCCCTTCCTCATTTGACCAGCAGGTGTCGCTGGCCATCCCGTCTTGTCACTTTCTGTTTGATAACCCTTGTGTGTTGCCCTTGCTCCCTAGACTGCCGCGTAGCTCAGGGGGTTGAGTGTGTGGCTCTGAGACTGGTATCCTCCAGTTGTTGGCTGACCTCAATTTATTAATAATTTCTGTTTTCCCTGTGTTTGTTGTGTTCTATTTTGGTTTTATAGTTGTTGGTTAGCCCCACTTGGTCAATATTCCTAGTGTTTAATTCACGGTTTGTAGTTAATGTGTCCTCACTTTGGTATTTGTTAAACTTCCCTAATTTCTGTGCTTGTTAACTGTTAGTTAAGTTCCTCTACCTGTTGCCTGTTTCCCTGTACTGTGCTCATTGGTAAATTGTCATTGGCCACACCTGCCCCCTCATTAGCAGATAATCTGTATGTATTTAAGTGCCTGCATCTGCTATGTTCCTTAGTCATTGTACTTTGTTTTGTGTGTGTTGCTCTGCCGGTTCCTTAGTTTTGTTCTCTGTATAACTCGTTTCCCTTTGTAGGTCTTTTTGTGGCTCTGTTTATATCATTTTCCCCTTTTGATTTCTGACCTGTCGTGATCCTGTTATTTTTGTAGTTTCCCCAGTTTGTGTTTAGCTTGTTCAATAAACCATTTTGTTGTCTTTGTTGTGTTGGAGCTGCTAAGTGGATTGTCACCTTCTTTCCACCCACACCATGCCCCGCCTCAGTGACAAAGTAGAGCTGAACGATATTCGAAAAAGTTTACATGGCCATATTCAAAGTTTTTGCCATATGCAATTGCAATTTGTGATCATTACTGAAATGGTGTTATCGAATGAACTTTGCAGAACAGAAAGGCCACACTCCTGGTTTTTAACAAACAACTCATTTTCAAATGCAAGAAATGTTGAAATTAAACTTAAACCTTGTGTGTTCTGTATTATAACACCTGTCTTTCTGCCCCCTCTTCATGTAATGTGGTATAATGCAGTTCTGTGATTTACTGATATTGCTTAGGAAGAAAAGGGGAGCTCTTGGTTTGATGCAACAGATCTCACTGCTAAAGCAAACATGGCAGAATCATGTACAAATGAAATCATGTAGGGATTAAGGAATCAAGATTGTGATTCAGCCCTGGAACAAGAATGCACACTGGTATGAATTGCAATTTCGATTAAAAATGATTAATTCTGTAGCCATAGCATCAACTAATATACCTCTGCTCTTAGCTGTCACTTGAAACCGAAAGAAAGTTTGTGCTGCAGTGTGTTTGAGTCAGATACCGCTGTCAAGGTCAAGTAATACCCTTAGCTACTTGTTTGAAAACAATATTTATGTTTGTACTAATTATTTGCATTCATGATAGTCGTTTGTAAGGATTACATTGCATGGCTAATTTCAACAGTGTTGATAGCTAGATAAAATAGTAAGACAAAGCTCTGATTATGTCCAAACATTTAGACTAGCTGTCAGTAACCCACCAAGTTCTTGGAATATAGTGAACAGGGCAAAAAGGCTCAAACTAACTGTGTGCCATTGGAACACATGATAAGAAAAACACATAAGTCCCCATTCGCTGACAGTAATCCACATAAGTCCACTAAAAACATTCAACCATTCAATAACTGCGGCATAAAGATAGTTTTCAATAACACTTTACGTGATGGGGCACAAATATTTAGTAATAATTCAGTTACCACCGAAGTACAAATTATGAGCACATATAGTTGTTACTTAAGATAAAAGATGCATCACGATTCATTAATGATGAGCAAACGAGATCAGTATTTCACTTGTGTTATTCATTACTTGTTCCTTCCGTAGTTCAAAAAGGTTTACAGAATTAACAAACATAGTAACAAATATAGTTACTGCTTGAGAAAAAAATGTTATGATTCGATAATGAATTAACATGAGATCAGTATGTAATTAAGAATTAGTTTAAGGTTAATTAATACATAAATAATAGTATAATACTATATTATTTGTGCCCTGTCAAGTAAAGTTTAACCTAGCTTTCTATCTGTGGCACTTAGGATGTCTCAGTCTGCTGTTTTATGTTTGTTTTGTAAAGTAACTTAAAATATTTCGTAAAGTAGCACTTTTTTTCATGCTCCTGAAATTTTAGATTTTTGGAGATAGATGTTTTTTATTGGACAGCAACAATATGCTTTGTGCATATGGAGAAGGTATGTGACCACATGCCCTGCCACATACCTGCTTGCAGGAGTATTGCGTCCCAGGGTTGCTTCTGTATGAATCGAGTAAGAGTTGTATTCTCATGCTTCACAAAAAGGGGGTACAAAGGTTGCATCTTGCCCCCACTCCTGTGTGTGATTTTCATGGCCATGGAGGGGGGAGCTAGAAGACTAGAGGTTCCCCTTTTTCTTTGCAAAAGATGTTGTTCTTTTGGTCTCATGGTCCCATTAAACAGTTCAATGCCAAGTTTGAATCAACACGTATGAAAATCAGAACCGTAAGTCAGAGGCCATGGTTCCTTCTCAGAAATCTACTGTTTGATACGATTTACAGGTAGGTCAGTTTGGTTGCTGCCGTTTTCCAGGCATTGACCTGGTCTTGGGTGTGAAAGTGGGACCTAAGCAGTTGCATAAGGCTTCCAGTTTACAGGTCAGTCTGCAGTAGTGTTCCCCGACGTGGTCATCAGGGACCACCAGACAGTCACCGTTTTTGCTTTCTAGGGGAGCAAAACAGTGGACTGTCTGGGGGTCCCCGAGGACCCAGGTGGGAAACATTAGTGTACAGTAATGATCAATGACCAAAATAACACTCCATAATCTCCATTATCCGGAGGGATTAAAATAGAGCTTCTGCTCCTTCATATCAAACATAGTCATCTTAGATGGTCAGGCATCTAGTAAGAATGCCACCAAGGGAGCTACCAAGGGACCTATTCTGGGCATAGGCCCTGGGATAGACCCAGGATATGCTGGAGGGAATATATATTTAGACTGTCTTTGGAACATCTGGAAATCAACAAGAATGTGCTAGAATCAGTATTAGACTATCAGAAGCAAGAGCTCAATTGACATGATATTCAAATGGTTATATTTTATATTGGAATTTTGAAGCAACAAGATGTATTTATTAAATCATTCACCACAGTTACATTTGAAATATCATCTCGAATTGTTTTACTTAGTGTGCATGGTGAAGGCAATATAATATATAATGGCCTGAAAGTGAGATTAGTTATAGAGCGGTTCCAGCTTGCTTAGTTTTCCACTGCAGAAGAGTCAGCTCGGTAAAGGTGTTGCCAAGTTGGGAGAGCAACAGTGACATAAAACCAAAGAGATACTTATTTACTGTTCACACAGTGTACATCATTGTTTACTATGTGCTAATTTCTACTAGCAAGTCTGTGAGAATTGCCATCTTATGTTAACATCAAATGCTAATGGAATTAGCATTCAAGTTCATAAATTTGCATTACAAATCCATTCTGTTCAGCTGTTCTATGGTACTTTTTTAAGTAGGTACTTCGAAATTTTCAAGTTCCGATTGATCAGAAATGCATCAATATATCAGGATGTGCAATACTACTAATAATGAATAATATATAGACTATGCCTTTTATTTCCTTCAGATAATTCATGCATATCAATGCAGAAAACTGGTATCTCCTTGCATTCTGAGAAATCAGACGGTAGTGATGCAACCAGCTTGGTTTGGTCACACTTTTGGCCCTGCTAGTAAGTGAGGTGGGAGAAATTTTCACCATTGTCAGGAAAATCACAAATCAGGGAAGAAGACAAGACAAAAGCGAGGCATCAACATCTGCAGATCTTTACTCTGGGAAAATGCACTTAACTCCTAAAAATAAATGAAAAATAACATTTGTGGTGGAATTATCTCCACCAAATTCTTAGTTGAAGTAGCAACAACACTAATCAACAAAGATTTTATCACAGAATATACTTTTTAATGCTGATTTTAGAAATGCGCTCAGAATTTTTGCTATCACCCATAGTTTTTGTGTAACATCATTTTTAGGCTGTATTGACAGTATATAATTCCTTATTAAGAATGTATGGGTATAAAAAATGATTTTATTTCTCTTAGTGAATGTTTTTGAGATTTTGCAGAAGGTCATAAAGTACTGCAAGTCTTTTTTGCCAGAGTGTACAGGCTGTAACATGTTTGGACATTTTCAGAAGATCCTCTGAAAACAATGCCGATATCAGGGCAAGTTGAGTCCCAGTATGCTGACATCTGCAGGGCCGTAAAGAGGGATGTATTCTATATGGACAAGAGTATTGGGATATCTGGCCATTACACTTAGAGGAACTTTTATGACATCCCATTCTGAACCCATAGACATTGATAAGCGTTTTCACACCGAAGTTCCTGAACCTGGTTCTGGATTACAAGTCCCTAGGCAGACGTTTGTAGCTCCTGACTACTTTCGTGGGTCACTTTCACACCACACAACAGGAACTGGGACCTTTATGCTAAATATGCATGGGAGATGCAAAAAGTCTGTAGGTTAGATTTCACACATAATTTTATATGACACTATTCCCCCATGCCAAAACCATGTAGGATAAATAAGTCGTTTTGTTAGTTATTTTTTGGTTACTGGGGGATCGATCGTGATCAAAACGGGACACAGCCTTTTATTTATTTTATTTATTTTATTTATATCACTCACGACGTGTTCATGATTCTTATTAAATCTGGACAGCAGATCAATCTTTCGTTTTCCACAGAATAAAAAACAATGTTAGCTTCGCCACCGGTACCGGTGATATTAGGCAATAGTATCTTGTATTAATGTTAAGTATATTGGTTCATGATCAAATATTCCAATGCGGAAATATGAAGACGCAAGCAAAAATTGTAGTAATTGATGTATTAAATGTAATTGGGGTACAAAAATAATTCCATGTATTAAATTTTTGCTCCGCTACATCTCCTTTTCTGCACAACTTCCAAGTTAACGTCGGTGCTTGTGGTCAACCATTCAGCAAGCTATGGCTGTAAGTGCCTCCCAGTAGTTTGTGCTCGAAAGAAAAGTACCTAGTCTGGAGTAGGTACTAAAAAGGGTTCTGGAACTGCCTCAGAAGAACTGCAATTAGGCTGAGTTCCTGTGGTATGAACAGGATAAAAATCCCTGGTTCCAGAAAAAGTTTCTGGTTCCAGAAAGCAGTTCAGGCAGTGTGAAAACACCTAATAAGGATTTGGTCCTCCTTTTGCAGCTATAACAGCTGCCCCTTTTCTGGGAAGGCTTTTCACAAGATTTTGGAGTGTGTCTATGGGATTGTGTCTGGAATTCATCCAGAAGAGCATTTGTGAGGTCAGGCACTGATGTTGGATGTAAAGGCCTAAGGTGTTCGATGGGGTCAGGGTTCACAGGGGCACAGTCATGCTGGAACAGAAAAGGACCTTCCCCAAACTGTTCCCACACAGTTGGAAGCATAGAATTGTCCAAAATGTTTTGGTAAGCGGAAGCATTCGAATTCCCTTTACTGAAACTAAGAGGCCTAGCTCAACCCCTGAAAAACAACCCCATACCATTATCCCTCCTCCACCAAACAGTAGAATCATGCAGTCAGGCAGGTAACAATCATATACTTATATATTTTACATGAGTCACTCCCGCAATGCACATATACAGTAAATATACATAATGCATAACATTTAATTGTATGTTATTCAAAATCTTTCTGCGATAGGGAAATTCTGATTATATATTTGAATTTAACTCAAAAGAAGTTACTACTAATACTATAAGATTCAATTACTTTGATTCTTGTGACAAAGGAAAGTAAAAATTGTTGACCAGTGTAATAGGATCACACAGATTAAGGTTGGTCTCGTACCATAGACGTAGGGGAACTTATACCGAGACAGTGAATAAGTGCACTGCAGTACACTTTAGCGCTGATATTGTTTTCACCATGTGTAGATTCTGCCACAACGGCTGACTCTCTGAACCCCTGCACTTTGACCCTGGAGACCCTACCTTTTGTGAGTCAGTTCAGGGTAATAAGAGGCAGCTGGTTCCAATTGTGCTGCTTATCTGAGGGGAGCTGTATCTGTTGGCAGCTACAACCCTCATTTCTCTGTTCCTCTTGCTCTTGCTGCTCTAAGATGTACAACCCCATGGCCAAAGCTCAATTTAAAATTGGACATGGCACCTGAGCTGGGTCAGACCCCTTTCACAAATTACTATAGAAGCAAAAATGGTGATGTGGAGGCTGTATTATATCCTGCAACCCTGCAGCTTACAAAATAAACATGAATCCAGAACTTAAAGATGTTTGTAATACCGTAGACCGCAACCGACCATGATTGAATGGTCTTTCACACTTGCATACATAGAGTCTATAGCCACTTCAGTGATGTGAATCAATTTCATCAATGTTGCTGTTGTTCCTGTATGGATCAATGCAGCGACAAAGAAATTCGACCCGCTTCTGGAGCAGCATTGGTAATCCCCCATTGAACTGTGCGCTAAATCATAAATAACACTGATTCAAAGAAAAGAGCATAAAAGTTCTCTAAGATCACACATCATAGTAATCATGTATGTTCTGGAGCATATTTTCATATTTACCATTTGATGAAAATCTAATTTATCTTTAATTAAATGCCAAAAAATCATGTTGAATCATGTATAACTTTTTTGAAATCTTATTTTACAGGTTGCACAATTTTCCGGTACTTGAGCTAAACAAGTTTGTCTCTTTGTCTAAATAGCACAGCTGGCTCATATGAATTGTAATGCCGGGCTATGAAAGAATTGTCTATGGTCAGCTGTATCCTGCAGGCTTGCATTTTCTGGAGACAGCTCCATTGGTTCAGTCGAATTAATTTGTGCTTGAGTGGTAATATCTGTATTTACTATGGCATTCCAGGTTCTCAGCTGAACTTTCCATTTATAGAATACAGTGTTTTCTAGCCTGGTTTCCAGTAATTGTGACGGATTGTCACAGAACATTGTTGATCATGCAAATGACTGTGTTGGAATCAATTGGAGATGATGCAGGTAATTTTAGTTTTTGGAACAGAAATATATGAGGGCAGAAATTAAGTCTGTCCTCTTTCTTGCCTCTTGAAGCATATGTGGTTACAGTTCTACTGCAGACAGGAAGACATGTGACTGAAAAATCAAAATGCAATGTGTATGTCTTTGGTATTGTCCATATAGCCCTTTGGGAGTGAACAGAAAAACAATACTACACAGGGTGATTAAGATAGTCATTAATTACATTTTATGCATTGTGCTTTGTAACCTGTTTGATTTTCAGTGAATTAAAAATGTATTCAGTTTTAATTAATACTTTTAATACTTTTTAAATCCATTAAATCATAAACACACACCTAACTATGAAACGCACAAATATTTTTACTAAGAATAACAAACGTGGTGCAGATGGTGATTGCCTCGTGATTTCTATTTAAATTTCTGTTCAATTATATTTGGAAGTGGCCCTGAATTCTAAGAAAAATTCTTTTTACTGATGAATCATCTGAAACGTGACGGTGTGAGTAGCTAGGCGTCCCATCCGCGTAGGTGTGACATTGGAAATGGTACAACACCTAAGGCAAGAGCAAATGCACAGAGCCCCATGCAAGAATCTGCATGGCTGCACAGCGTTCCTGCTGAGCCCTGCTGCTTTGGCTCACATTCCACAGCATCTCAGTGCCAGTAAAGCTTTTTTTAAATATCGGTGTATGTATATATGCTACATGGTGGAATGGCTATTGCAGGGCAGATACATAATGTGTCTGCGTGCTTTGTGCCTTTTACCCTTAATCACTTGGAAAAGTAAAATGTTAAAATCAATCAAAATTGACTTACTGGATTGACTCTTGGTGGCTATGTTTCTCAATTATTGATTAAACACATGCAATGCATATACCATCAAGACAATATATTCCTATGCCCATTGTAAGTCTGCATCATTAAAACTGGCGTCCTTTGAAACTAACTTGAAGAGATCTTGAAGTTTGATACTTGGTCTGGTTAGTATACCCAGCAGTGCAGCACAAAAGTAATGGGACACAAAAGTAATGAGATTATCTGACAGTAACAGCTGCTCAGGAAAACCCAGTCAAAGGACAATCAGTTGAAGCTACTTCTACGCTTCTCCATGAGTTTAGATGCTCTTAGGCATTTGTGTTCCATTTCTGACTTCTTCTTCTTTCGAATATGAGGAGGTTGAATCCATAGTTTTATTTTAGACATGCGTGAATTGCAGGGAACAGTTAAGAACAATACAATTAAAGGATGTTCATGGAGGTGGCAGGTTGCATGGAGCTGGGTTCTAGGCTTTAGTTAATATTCAAGGTTAATGTGATCTCCTGGAAACCTTTAGTAGATCAGTATTAATAATAATAATAATAATAATACATTTTATTTAAAGGAGCCTTTCAAAGCACACAAGGACACCGCATAGAATTACACAACAAATAAAAACAATCATAATACTAAAACAGTATAAAAAAAAGAAAAACTAAAAGAATTTACAGAGTAGGCACTTTTAAACAAATGCGTATTCTGTTGTATAACATTGCATCGTGTTAAGAAAATAAGTATTTGTTTAGATTTTCATTATTTTGTGTCTAAGAAAACCTTGATACACAAATTCTGCTTAAGGAATTAACCTTACTGTACTCACATAAAAATGATACTGTCTGACTGTTTCGTGACACATGTACAGTTGCATGCAAACTTTTGGGCACCCATGGCTAAATCACATATTTAGTCAGATATGTAAGAGAAAAGCAGTAAACTGCTGCAGGAAACAAAAACAAAATATTTGCAAATGTTAACGAACAGTTATTTTTTATTCCATGAACCTCAAAACACAGGAATAAATAGTAATTCTGGCATGTGCAAAAGTCAGTATGTAATGATACACCCTTTTGCAGATGTCATAGCTTGTGAGCAACTTTTCAATCCAGCTAAGAGTCTTTTAGTTCGTGATGTAGGGATTTTTGCCCACTCTTCCTTGTACATTACTTCTAATTCTGAGATATTCTTGGGCTGTCTTGCATGCACAGCATGTTTAAGTTCTACCCACAGATTTTTAATAATGTTTAAGCCAGGGTCCTGTAAGGGCAATTCCAAAACCTTCAACTTGCTTTCCTTCAAGTAGGTTATGGTAGAGTTTGAGGTACACTACCAGTCACTCATTGGCTGCTTTTCTTTCACTCTCTGGTCAAACTCCTCCAAAACCATTTCTACTGTGTTTAGGTGTTTAGGTCAGGTAGCTGGGTCATGTGATGTGATGCCATCATTTTCCTTTGTAGCTGGCTTTACCTGTCCTAACTTTTGACTGGTACTGTATTTTTGAAATAATTATAAACTTTTATATGCAACCTGAGCTTTGCCATAAATATAGCCCTAACTGCTTACATGAGGGTGTGAAAATTCTGTTAACTAATCATATGAGCGTTTGTCTTTTTGGCTTTTCTGACCACCATATGTGCAGGTCTATCTGAAAGTTTTCTTGGTCTTCCAGATGTTGCCTTGACTTCCACAGGTCTGCTTAACGGCCTTTTCTTTATTAGATTACAGACAACAGAAATTGTGAACTGAGAACCTTTTTCATTCTTTTTATAGTCTTTCCCTGCTTTGCAGGCATCAGTTAGTTTCATTTTCAGATCCTCACTTAGTTGCTTAAAGGAGCCCATCGTCGCTGAGTGACAAACCAATGTTTGTAGTGGCAGGGAATTTAATAAGCTCTGCGTGTGTCAACAAAAAGGGGGTCCAAAATTCTGCACATACCACTATAATTATTGTATTTGTTCCTATACTTTGTGCCTCATCCTTAGGAAATATGTTATATTTTACACCACACTGTTTCCTGCATTAGTAGTCTATTACTTCCACTTACATAACTGACTAAATATGTATGGCCACATACCTATCGATAGAATTGACGTTGTTTTAGCAATACGAAATCATATGAGCAGTGATCACTGTTCGGCACATCGCCTGTGTAGGGTCTCCAAGGTGAACTTTTTTGTTTGTTCTGATCCCACCCGCTGTCCATGACTGGCTGACACAATGTGACACCACAGGGTGGATCAATAGGACTAATTATGCAGTTACTGGCATGCTTTGTACTGCATTGCGGGTATCTTCAAATTATGTAAATTAATACATGCATTTGTGCACTTATGTTAATTGTGAATGTCGTAGCTGTATATGTTTGCTGTGGAGTGTGTATGTTTTGTTAGTTTGTAACTGTGAGTGTCATGTAAATTGTTGGCTTTCCTTTCTGTGCCGCTGCTAGTATTAAACCACAAGAACACAGTAACTTCCATTTTGAAAGGGCTGTCATCTCCTTTATTAAAATGACTCATGCACTCACCACAATACTTCTATTTGCACTCTGTATGTAGGTCTGCTGCATCAAAAACATTCTGTGCCCTCTAGGGTTTTGGTGTGACATGGAACAAACAAGGTGGTGGCGTCATTTTAAGTATGTTGCAGGTTGTTCTCACTGACAAGCTTGATTTCATTTTGTTTGTACATGGTTTGAAGTGTGCAGCCTACATACTATATGTTAAAATTGGAATGATACAGAGAATCATTCAGAGAGATTAGCATGACCCTTGAACAAAGATGACATGCAAATTCATAAAAAACTGTATGGTCACAGGAGGTGGCTCAGCAGGTTAGCACTCTGTTCCTCTGATCAGAAGATAACTGATTCAAATCCCAGGGTGGGCAGAGTGATTTCACTGTTGGGCACCTAAGCAAGGCCTTTAATTGCTCCAGCAGCTAGCTAGCCTGGCTTTCTCAAAAAAGATCCCCCCTTTGGGTAAAAATGTCAGCTAAATAAATAAAATATATGTGTTCAAGGTATTTCTTGATGCTTCAGAGGTCTTTGTGAAGCTACCTTGTTTTACTTCTGTTTAAACAGCCATAGTCCTACGAAAATCACAATACATTTCAAGTAACACCTGATTTACATCATAAGCATCAAGGGGTCTATTCTCCTATCAGTCACGTATGGCAAACAAGTGATTAAAAAGTTAAGTGCTTTTGAGTTATGTGTATTCCTCCCTCATCAGCCCAGTCATGCTCATCACGCATAACCCAAAAAAGAAGCTGCAACAACTTACACTGAGACACAGTGAATAAGTGCACTGACTGTTACAAGAAAAAAGCAAGAAAAGTGGGTTACATCCTCAACGATTTTGGCTACAAGCAAAACGTGAAACATGGACTTTTTAATTTACATAGTGAACCTAACTGAAATCTACAGAGACCATACTACACCTATACACCGCGTTCCAAATTATTATGCAAATTGTATTTAAGTGTCATAAAGATTAAATATTTTGTTGTTCAATTAAACTCATCGATGG
>JAAGVU020000025.1:5926426-5941049 GCA_011763525.2 Mormyrus iriodes
GCTCACCTGGCAAACTAATTATCACAGGTGTTTGATTGATTTCAGTGATCCAAAGAGCCCTGAGACACAATACCATCGATGAGTTTAATTGAACAACAAAATATTTAATCTTTATGACACTTAAATACAATTTGCATAATAATTTGGAAGGCGGTGTATGTCTGGAATGAAGAAACATATTTGTTAATCTGGACCTTACAGCTGCATAGTTGCGCACAATGATATATGATCAGGAGGCATTCATACTAGTTTTGCAGTCTTAAGCAGTCTATCTTGAAAAACATTTTATTCCACATTAAAGACAGTAAAATATTCTTGATATTTATAAGAAAAAAGCAAAAAAAAAATCATCTCAGCTTTCCCAGTCTTTAGGTTATCCCAACCATTATACCGACATGTGAATGAACATTAAACTCCCAGTGAGGATCATTACTTACGCTATATGGACAAAAATATCAGTACACACTCCTTAATCATTAAATTCAGGTGTTTTATTTAGACCCATTGCCACAGCTGTATAAAATCAAGCACCTAGGCATGCACTCAGGTTTAGAAACATTTGTGAAAGAATGGGTTGTTCTGATAAAGCGCAATGAATTTAAGTGTGGTACTGTCACACCTTTGCAATAAGTCAGTTCATAAAATTTCTTCACTACTAGATATTCCACGGACAACTGTAAGTAGCACTATTGCAAGAAGTGTATAACGGAAAGTAACAGAACAGGTTTCCAAGTGCTAAGGCGCATGTTTTTCAGGGGTTGAGCCAGGTCCCCTTGTTCCAGTGAAGGAAACTTTAGCATACCAAGACATTTTGGACAATTCTATGTGTTGAACTGTGCGGGAACAGTATGGGGAAGGCCTTTTTCTTTTCCAGCATGACTGTGCCCCAGCGCACAAAGCAAGGTCCATAAGGACATGGTTGGGTGGATTTGGTGTGGAAGAACATGACTGGCCTGCACAGAGTCCTGACCTCAACCCCATCAAACACCTTTGGGACAAACTAGAATGGAGATTGCGAGCCAGGTGCAACATCAGTGCCTGACCTTCCAACTGCTCTTCTGGATGAATGGGCAAAAATTCCCATAGACACACTCCAAAGTCTTGTGGAAAGCCTTCCCAGAATGTGTACGTGTATTTTAAAATCAATGTGGCATGTCACAGGGAGTCAGTGAAGGTCAGCGAGTACAGGATAGAGATGTTGATGAAGACGAGTGTGTTTGAGGACACAGGCAGCACTGTTATGGAACACGAAACTGAAAACAGGCCATTACAGAATTCCATTCCAAGGCATGGACCAGTTGTTCAGCAGCAGGTAGTGACAGAAATTATCTGAGACTAGCAATATTACAGACGTGGAAATTTTATTTTTTTTTGTGTGTGTGTACATCAAAAAGTGAGTTGTTCATCAAGCAGGATTCAAGATTGCGTATGTAAGAATATGGATGTACTTGAGTATTGTCAAATATAATATTAAGGGTTACAGTCTTCTATCAATATCACATCCAGGTTTGCAGTTAAGCTTAAGAAAACTCATCCAGGCTTTGATGTCTGCATCCAGGATTTGATGTCTGATAGTCAGTTATTTATTAATGTAGAACAGTCATGTTAGGCTTGGAAGTAAAATACAGTTGAGTATCATGAGCATAGCAGTGATATCTTAGCCTGTATCTCTTAATAATCTGTCCAAGCAGTAGCATAAAACTGCTAAAGAATATTGGCCCAAGTACTGATCCTAGGAACATCTCACAAGACTGGAGCAGTAACTGATTTAAAAGAGCCCATTATGACCGAATCGGTGTGGTCAGTGAGGTACTGATGTAGTCAAGACCACCTAAACCAAGACCAAGTCATTACCAAGACCAGAGTGTATTGAGACTGAGACATGACCAAGACCAAGGCAGGGCAGGACTGAGACAAGACCAAGGCAGGGCGGACCGAGACAAGATCAGAAACAGACTACAGAAAACAACATACTATAAAATGTGGAGCATAGGCACCATCTTGGGGCTAGGCACTATGGTCTAAAATTTGTGTCACAGTATAATTAGAACCACTGGCCATTATTTCTTAAAATTTCAATATAAATGCTTCTATACAAATGTTACATTTTTTCAAATAAGATGCACCTTATTGGATGCATTTGAACTTTGAAGCAGGACATTTTACACCCAATCACAATACTATGTTAACCCTTTGATCCATTTTTGAGCGTTTTTCTATCCCTTTGATTTTAGGCTTATTACATTGTATGTACCTGAGTTAGCCAAGTATGCTTTATGTTTTTGTTTCAGGACATTTTGGGCTACTCAGATATGTTATAATTTGATGGGTAAATGCTGACAGTCTTGATATCATCCTTCTTATGAGGAAAAGCTACTTGCATATATTGAAATTTCTCAATTTTTAGTCTCATATAATATAAAAAGATTATGAGAAACAAGCTTAAGGGTGGCATGGTGGTGCAGTGGTTAGTGCTGTTGCCTCACACCTCTTGGACCAGGGTTCAAGTCTCTGCCCGGGTTCCACGTGTGTGGAGTTTGTATGTTCTTCTCGTGGTGTCATTGGGGTTCCTGCAGATACTCTGGTTTCCCCCTCATAGTCCAAAAACATGCTGAGGCTACTTGGAGTTGCCAAGTTGCTCATAGGTGTGAATGGTGTGTGAGTGTGCCCTGTGATGGTTTGGTGCCCTCCCCTGGGTTGTTCCGTGCCTGTAGCCTCCTGACCATCCCCTCTTGACCCTGAATAGGACAAGTGGTTTCAGAAAATAGATGGATGTTGAGATCATAGTCTCTATGATGTGGAAATTCAGGGGTTTCATTGTGGACCTGTCTATGGCTTAGTATTGTGAAGGAATACATGGTTAGTGCCAGGTGGAGATGAATGTTTGATTTTGTAACATGTTAAAGTTATCTGATATAAAAGCATGCTTTGCTGTATATTTTTTTTAATCACTTTATAATATCTGTTAAAAGTGAAATAGAAAAGCATTGCTTACTTTATGATCCACTGGATAAACAACAGAAACGAAACTTTTAGTCAGCATTTTAGCTTCACACAACAAACCAACGCTGCAGCACGTCATTTTGTTTACATGTGGGAGGTGTTCCAGTTACACAATGAGGGCCTTCTATTTCAACTGTTTTGATGGAGCTCGACATCAAACATACATATACAAACTTCTGTGAATAATTATTGCGAAAATATCAAGTAATTGTCTTCATAATAAATAAAATGCAGAGTTTTGTTATTTCTAGTAGAACTCCAGACAATTTCTGAGTGTTTTTCTATCCCTTTATTTATAGGCTTATAACAATTATAAAATTAATATTTTGGTAACCCTTTCGATGAAGTCCATATTCGTAAAGCCTAATAACTGTTCTTATAATTCATTGTAACATTCATAAAGTATTATAGACACAGACATAAATATTTATAAAAAGGTATACATATTATAGCCGTGTTTCTCATGCATTATGAATGCTCTATGAAGGTATCATCTATAATGCACTATGAATACCTTCATAATGCATAATAATGGTCAGTATACAAATTTAGGATGCACTGTGCTGCATTATGAAGGAATTTATAGTGCTTTATAGATGAGACCTTCATAGTGCATTCATATTGCATAATACACATAACTACTGTACAATGTGCTATGCCTTTTTATGAGTAATTATAGCTGTGTTTATAATACTTTACGAAAATATCGTAATGCATTATGAAGGTATGTATAATGCGATATAATGACTGCTTTAAGTAAAGTGTTACCAATATTTTTTCCCAGTAGGTGCAGTGGTGCGTTTATCATTGCGGAAGTAAATATGTACTTTGTTTTCTGTCTAATTTGAATAATATTGATATTTTATGGAAAATGTTTAAAATATATGCCTCATTTTGCACAGGAATATTTTAGCGCACAACGCTGCAAAGTGGACAACCAGATCGAGTAAGTTCTCTCGATTGCAAATATTTATGTCTGGGCGTTATACCTATCCAAAGTTACAAGCATGAGATTAATGGGTTCTCAGGGTTAATAAACATATGAATATTAAGCCGTTATGATAAATATTGAGGAGTTTTGATGAATTGTCTTGACTGGTCTCGAAATAAAATCTCGAGTCCTCTATGTCCGAGACACAACAGTCAAACTAAAGTCGATTCCGAGACGAGACCAAGACCGCAAAAAAGTGATCTCGAAACCAAGACCGGTCTCAAGTACTACAACACTAATATGAAGTATGCCAATTTAAAATCGTGCCAGAGAAACCACTGAGATTTTCACACGGTGAATTAAGATCATATAGTTAAGTCAAGGAAGATGAGACTCCTGACTTAATGAAGAAGGAAGACTCCTGAGTCAGTTGCCATGAGAAAACCATTAGTCATGTAAACTAGGGCAGTTTCAGTGCTATATCTAGCTCTAAAACCTTATTAGAAAGCATCAAGCAACTTATTAAGATAATCATGCACCTTCACACATCATGTTCCTTTTTTCCCAAAAAAGGAAAGTTTGAAATGGGCTGATAATTTATCATAACATATCATCTAGCTGGCTCCCTCACCAGAAAAAGTGAAGAATGATAATGATAACCAAAGAATATCAAATGATCTTAAATTCGAACCTAACCTTTCAGCATTTCAAAAACAATCTGCTTTGGCAAAAATCATCAGAAATTCATTGCTGTGAGTGTGCGTATGTATGCTGCCTCTAAGGGCTTGCTCTGCTGTGCACAATCTGGATAAACAGAGTGTACATTAATCCCAGGTCAACAGAAAGAAAGTATCAGTGAAGAATACCATGGTAACAGTAATTCTGTCCTTAATAAACAGCTACACTTATGATGTACACTATGTAAACTACTGGTGATGTCTTTCAGCTTCTCAGCAAAACACATTCAATGTGTTAAGTGGTTGTGGGTTACATTACCTTAACGGCACAGGCCAGTCATGCTAGTGTGATGCCAACACTGGTCAGTTGCCATTATAAGCTGGCTAATGCGCAGTGAGACAATTGCCATGGAAAGGCCAATTACTGTGGGAGGAATGGAGGGCTAGGGATTAATGCCTTGGCATAGCACACCCATCCTTCTTTTTATGCAGTGAGAGCATTTTTTCCAGGAAATAATACTTTCTGACTGGTAAAATGCCATTCTTGCTTCAGTAACCGGGTGGAAAAACTGTGGACTGCATTTTCCATCACAAATTTTTACTTGGCCAAGGTGAATAAAACAGATTAATAAATAAAAAAACATGCAAGCTGTGAAGTTACTTCAATTTGCATAAAGCTAGGGAACCCACCGATGTCCTTTAACTCTTTAACTAACTAAAGTCAAAACATTCTATTTTCAATGCAAATCCCAGCTATTTGGGGAACACCCTAAGAAAGATTTTTTCAAAATATTTTCTCCTATTCATTTAGTAGCAAATTATTTTCCTTAATATAAAACATTTTAAGTGCAATTTAAAAAATGCTCATTCTAATACTAATGTATGAAAAAAGCAATAAATCCCCAAAATGATCTCTGCAAAAAAAGAGTGTGACAAGAACATTTATATCAATTCATCAACTTTCCTCAGTCCTCTGAAAATCTCTCCAAACTTTCTGCAAAATCATACCATGCAACTTTTAATTTGTCAATACACTTGTTACCATGAACAAGCACTTGATGGAAACCGATTACCAGCCCATTGCAATAAGGCAATATCCTTAATAAAATTGATAAAACTGGTAGATGTGTTGCTGAGAAATGTTGCTTCATGCTCTAACACAACCAGTAAGGTCTCTTTGCAGAATTAAATAGGCTACTGCACTTCACTGAGAAAAGGAATTCCATCATGCAATTCCATCAGACTGAAAATTGGAAAACGTGTGTAAAATGCTGTGTTAACAATGCATATGTAAAAATATAAGCAAAAAATATATGCAATTTTTGCTTGTGCATACCGTTCAACATCAGTGTTGGGGGACATTTCAGTGTAATTTAATTTAACATGAACCGGTCTAATCAGCTATCGACTGCTTGTACAAACTGGTGTCATACATATTTCCCTTGCATTCACATTCTCTCAGAATTTACAGGAGCTGCACAGTGGTTAGTCGTGGGGTTTCCTACAGGTTTCCTTCTGGTTTCCCCCCACAGTCCAAAAACATGCTGAGGTTAATTGGGGTTACAAAATTGCCTGTGAGTATGCGTGTGAGTAAATGGTGTGAGTGTGTGCCCTGTGATGAGTTGGCGCCCTATCTTGGGTTGTTCCCTGCCCCATGCCCGTGACCTCCGAGACAGGCTCCAAACCCTCTGCCGCAGACAAGCAGTGACAGAAAATGGATGAATAGATGAGAAATAGGATTGTCTGAGAACTTAGTATCGTCATTGAGGAAAACAACACTGCAGGTCTGTACTGTTACAGGTCTGTACAGAGTGCACTGTTAGTCTACAAACCTCAGGGCTGTCAGGGGACGACAGAACCACAGGCTGGCCCAAGTCAGACATCTTCATAATGTTGACATGGAGGGGGATGTCTCCTGAAGGGGAGAGGAACACATGGCAGTGGTAGTCATGATATGCTTACATTTTAAATGTTTAACATTTAGCAAACTTGACTTCCATACATTTAAACAATTAAATCTGATTTTCAGTAACCATATAACTTCTCCACCAAAATGGTTAATTATATTGTTATTTATACGTATTTATTTATACATTTTAAAATTGTTAAATGTGATTAATCATTTGTGTCTTTTTTAAAATTACTGTGATAAGGCTGCATATTATTTTAAAGGTTGGTGTTATAGGTTGCTGGTGAGCGATTTACCGTGGCACTTTGCAATTATATCTATGATAAGACTTTCAGAGGTATCACAAGACTCACGATACAGCACTATATTTACAATTACTCTTATTTAGCAGATGCATTTGCCCAAAGCAATGAACATGTGAGGCAAATATCACATTACAACCATATGTGCTGTCAAGGAGGCAACTAGGTATAAATGCAGCTAGTCTGAGCTCCCAATACATGCCCAGTACATGTGCACATGTACACTTTAACACTATTACTATAATCAACATTAGTATTACAATAAGAACAAATTATGAAACACCTAACACAGGATGCCTGTGCGTTCTGAGGTGTAAGGATATTAGTAAGGCTGATCCATACAGGATTCCGGATTGTATATTATGATGTAAATTAATGGGCAGTAGCACAACAATCAGATGGCAAAATAGTCCTAGAGAGCTGTAGACATTTTAAGTAGGGATGTCATGAGAACCCATACTTTGGTACAAAGTCGATGCCAAAATTCTGAAAATGTGCCCTTTTTTTACTACAGTTCCGCATGTTCCAGGGATGCAATTTTCCCAGACCTCATGGTAGAAGCAAACAGAGCTATGTCCTAGTCCACCTCCCTCCCATTTACTCTTGAACTACTTGTACTACATTCATAAACATGGTTTGGGTCAAATCCTTACAGTCATGAAATGTTAACAAAATACAAACTGATTGCTAAAAGTGTTACTTATACGAATAAAAAATAGTTTTACTGTAAATGTTTCTGGTTTATGTTATAAAAAATATTTTGCTTAGCCTGGCAACCAGGATATGACATTAGACTGCATCTGGCCCTTCAAGCAGACTTCCAACTTGCAGGGAAGAATTTAGGGATTGGTGGCGAGACTGGTACTCCAGCAATCATAAGCTTCACACAGCTCCAAGACTGCCCACAGGAAGGTTTCACGCACTATGAAGGGTTTGGGGGAAAGCCCTCGTGCCCTAGAAGAGTCGAAACAGGTGGAGAGCCAATGGAGTCAGGCCTGTTGCGAATCGGAACTGCGGTGGTGGCAAGGCATCATCTGCTGCACGGCAGCCCTTGGGTCCTAATTTAAGGTGGTCTGTCCAGGTAGGTCGATGCTGCAGGCTCCTACAGAACTGCAAGGGCCACAGAAGTGCTCAGTTTGCAAATTCTGACCACAAATTGTTGTTGCTACTCTGATGATTCACCTTACGTCCAGTAGCCTACCACTTACTAGGAGAATGAGGTTAGACTTGACCAGACTGAAAGATCAGGCTGTTTATAATAAGTTTGCATGCAGTTTACATGAGGGATTTTACAGACTTGGATGCAATTGCTGATCCTAATGTCATGTGGAAGACCTTCCATGATAAGACCCTGAAACTTGCTGAGAGTTGTGATGGTGTTGCTGGTGTTATCAGAAGGTAGTGCATAATTTCACAAGACACCCTAGATATTATCAAAAGGAGTCGCAGCACATGACTTGATGGAAATTCTGGTCAGTACCGGGAACTGAGGGCAGATGAGATGTTTGTTAGAGGAATCTGAGAGCAAGTGACATCATCAGTGGTCTAGCAACCCATGTCCTGTTTACAAAGGAATCAAACCTGTTCCTCAGAGAGTCACAGTCAGGGCAGGTGATGGAACAGTCCTTATGGATGACACTGTAGTAGTGATCCACTGGGCTGGCTATTCTGAGCCGCTATTGAAAGATGATCCTCTAGATTTTATGTTGGCCATCGCTGGGTCCACAGTTCTTGTGGCTGATCCTCTGATTAGCTGTGAACCACCCAATCTCACTGAGAGTAGAGTTGTACACTGTGGTGTCTGGGGTGAACTTCTCCAGGCTGGTGGTAAGGCTGTCCTCCTGGCACTGCGAGCAATCTTCGCTTCCATTTGGGAGATTAGCATCATCCGAACCAACTGGAAAAAAGGACTTCTTGTCCTTATCTGGAAAGGGAAGGGTGATAGCCTGGATTGTAGTAACTACAGGTGGACAATACTGCTCTCAGTACAGGGCAAGGTCCTCACTATGGTCATCCTTAATAGGATCCATGATCATTTCCTTCCCTACTAGCAAACGGAAGTCTGGTTTTATGACTAAGAAGTCTACCATGAACCATATCCTGGAACTGAGGATTCTCCTCAAGCACAAACATGAATATCGGCAGAGTTTCTTTACAGCCTTTGTTGATTTTCGTAAAGCGTTTGACTCAGTTGATCAAGCTGTCCTATGGAATATCCTGAGACTTCACAGGATCCCCCAAAAGTTGTTCAACGTCCTGGCTGGCCTGTACTGTGAGTGCTGTGCAGAATGAAGGCAGAAACTCTGTGTTCTTTCCACTGGATTCTGGGGTTTGTCAGAGGTGTGTTCTTTTTCCTACATTCATGTCTCTGGTGACTCTTCCTATGAAGTCAATAAACGGATTGGAAAAGGATGGGGGGGGGGGTTACGGGGTTGCTGAAGAGGGGTGTGATGCTCCCGATAACTTTGCGAGAAAATGAAGGTCGAAGTCTTTATAGGCCTGGTGCACCCTGTCTTGCTGTATGGCTGCAAGACATGGATGCTATACAGTGACCTGAGATTAGGACAGAACTCTGTTAGTACTGAGTCTCTTCAGAGAATCCTTGGGTATTGCTGGTTTGACTTGGTGTTAAATGAGTGGTTGCTCCGGTTGTCCCAAATGAAGCACATTACCTCCATTGTAAGGGAGCGTCAGTTATGGCACGTTTCCCTGAGGGTGGTTCAGCTCACAGGGTCCTTGATGCTGGGGACCCGAGTGGCTAGACCAGGCCAAGGGGGTGCCCACGTAATACATGACTGCAACAAATAGCCGGTCACTTCCAGAGGGTGGGACTGGACCGCATATTGGCCTAGGGGGTTGCCAACCGGGATCCCAAGGTGATTTATCGTGTCTACATTCAAATGACATCTGCAACATCTGAATGAAGGCAGGGCAGTTTAGCACCTGCACTCTGCTACGGAGCCATGGTGTTGTAAGACGCACTTAATGCAGTTTGGCATTGTCTTGCTGAAATTTACAAGGCCTTCTCTGAAAAAGATGTTGTCTGGATGGCAGCATATGTTGCTTCAAAACATGTATATATTGTCGGTGGTGTTTCTGGATCATGTTTAGATATGGTTTCTTCTTTGCATGGTGGAGTTTCAACCTGCATTTGTGGACACAGCAACAAATTGTGTTTACAAACAATGGTTTTCGGAACCATTCCTGAGCCCATGCAGTAATTTCCTCTATAGAAGTGTTTCCCAATCTGGTCCTTGGGGACCCACATCGAGTTCACCTTTTTGCAATAGAATTATGTCCGTTTTTAATGGAGTATCCAATATTGGTTTTTGGCCTTGTCCCTTGCGTACTGTGATTTCTCCGGATTTCCTGCATCTTTTAAAGATATTATGTACTGTACATGACGAAATTCCCAAATTCTGTGCAATATTACGTTGAGGAACATTATTCTTAAATTGTCACGCTGTTTGCCCACGTAGTCGGTCACAGAGTGGTGAACCTCTTCTCATCTTTATTGCACAGACTCTTTTTATACCCAATCATCTTATTGACCTGATTCCAATGAACCTGCTTAGTTGTGAGCATTACACAACTTTTCCAGTTTGCTGCCCCATCAACTTTTTTGAAACGTGTTTCTGGCATCAAATTCAAATTGAGCATATGAACTCATATGAAAAAATTAAGAGACCACTCTAATTTTTAAATTTATTTTTTTTTCTGCATTTTTTAATCTGCTGGCAGAAGGCTACACTGTGAGTTAGGCTGTTTCAGTCTCAAAGTGTCTAAGACAGCAGTACACAAGAACAAGGTGAAGCAGGAGACACTGGCAATAACAAAAAAAAAACAGGTAGAGGGCAGAAGCATCTTTCTAATGCCAGAGATGACCGTCAACTTAGCAGGCAGTGCCTCATAAATCGGAGGATGACCTCAAGTGTAAGAATGGGAAACATTAAGTGGTGTGAAGTGCACAATTCATAACAGGCCCCTAGAAGTAAGACTGAAGACCCATAAAGCAAGGAGGAAGCTCTTCATCAATGAGAAGCAGGAAAGAATCAGGCTGGAATTTGCAAAAAAAAAAAACACAGTGGCATACCTATAAATTTTGAAATGAGTGGAACTGAAAATTTTGCTGTGGTCTCTTAATTTTTTCCAGTGCTGTATTTGTCATAAAACACTAAAATTTCTCAGTTTAAACATATGTTGTCTTTGTTCTATTAATTAAATATGGGTTTATGTGTTTGCAAATCATTGCATTCTGTTTTTATTTGCATTTTACACAGCGTCTCAACTGTTTTGGAAATAGGGTTGTAATATAGGCCTACCTCATAGGTTAAGGTATTATCAATTGCTCTATACAAAATTTGAACACTCTTTCACTGTAAAATTTAGTTTTTGTCAAAGAATTCTCATGTTCGTGAGAATGACTAAATACAGGCACAGTAGGCTATCACCATGCATTCATTTTCAGAATAAAACTCTCAGTTAGGTTCACAATGTAACTGAAAAAGTCAATGTTCCATGTTTTGCTTCTTGCCAAATACTTGAGGGCATAACTCCCTTTTCTTGCTTGATGAATGAATTATACTTCTTGCATTGTCATGCCTTCTTTTTCGGGTAAAGTGCAGTAGGTGTGACCGCACTGATTAGGACAGAATACACGTAACTCAAAAGCACGTAACTTTTTAAGCACTTTTTTTGACACAAGTGCCTGATAGTAGAATAGATCCCAAGACTAGATCATGAAGTAAAAACTCAACGGATCTTTTATAACTAGTTAGCTGAAAAAATAAAAATAAACGTCACATACCTTTGGACTGCTAAAGATATTGCACTAGTGTCACATGACACAAACAACACACGGTCTGTAGACAGGGCAGCTACGCTGTTGAAGTTGCAAAGATAACATTCGTACAACAGGTGGCAGCACAACCAATTTTATCTATACATTATTTGTTTGTATTGGTTGTAAAGTGCACAGTTGTTTATCAAAGTTGTAAATGTTCATTTACATTTACATGGCATTTGGCCAACACCCTTAGCCAGAGCGACTTACATAAGTGCTTCGAAATCTCCATCAGTGAACACATTCAGATACAAGTTCAATATAACCTGGGCTAAGAATACTATCAGTCTAAAACTCAGTTGGCAGGTAAATATTCCAGTTCATATTTACTCAAGTTCATTTGTACTCGAATCTTTTGAAAAAGAAAATGAATTAAAAAGCACTTTTGCTATATTGCGTTAGTTACTTTTATATGTACAGTACTTTACATACTTTGATTTATTATTATAACGCTTCAAGCAGTGTTTCTTATAAGGTTAGGATTGCTGGTCAAGTGGTTAAATAGCCAATTAACATTACTACAAACATACAAAAAAATTATGATGTATATCATGGATTGTGACTCTAACCAAAAATATCGTGATACGACATTCTGGCCAGAGTGGCCACCCTTAGCAATAGGTCTCACCGAGAACCTCCATGCCTAGAGTGGAAGCCAGCTTTTTTACACCATCTTCTCCAAAAATGTGGGTTTGGTGAAGGCATTTTGGGCACTGGAACACACTCATGTTCTGAACCAGGCCCAAGACCTGCAGCAGAGAACATTACAGACAAAACACAGAATATGAATTAATTCACTCACTCACATGCACACAAGCAGAGTATCACGGAGATTGGTCTCTCACTATCCTCTCTATAGATTACTGAAGGACACATCTGTAGAGCTGGTATTACGGCATTAAGTTTGAACATGGAGTCTTTAAGGATGCAGATTTAATGGTCGTAATATGAAACATTGCACTAATTTTAAAATGAATTATCATTAAATGAAACATAAAACCACATTTTTTATCTCAAACAAGACTTACATGACGCATCTTCATTCATAAGTAAAAACACTAGTGCATATAACGTGTACCGAACATTAAAATGCATTATGAAGGTATTATGTAGTGCATTATAGATGAGAGCTTCACTGAGCATTCATAATGCATATATATGGTTATGATGTTATGCCTTTTTATAAGGTTATAGCTGTGTTTATAATACTTCATGAATGCATTATAATACATTATAAAGGTATCTATAATGTCTTATGATGACTGCTTTAAGTGTAACCGAAATACTTCTCACAAATATGGAGAAAACAAATTGTTAGCCATATATATAATACAAACTCAACAAATGTATTTTCATCCCAAACAATTAAACAATTAACATCCCCTGTGGGAGGATGTTATTGAGGTGAGATGCCAAATGTGCATACAGTATTTGAAATTCTTTGCTATTGGCAAGCAAACCATGTCGAGCAGCGAGGTGGTTCTGGCAATATCAGACAATGATACTGATTGGTTGTCCACGCTGAAAATGCTATTCTGTGCGACAATATTTTTATTTACCTACCACCAACTGCAATGTAAATTAAGTAGAATGGGTGCAATAGACAAAGAACATAGTTTCAACATATGATTTCAGGTACACTTGACATCCAACTTACAATCAAACATACACTTAGATGGTGCAACCCACTGCAGGTTTCCAGTTTGCAAAAATAAACTGAAAACTCCACTGAGACTGCCCTTATGTACTCAAAAGTTGACAACAGGACATGAAGAAAACTTAGAAGGGAGGCCAATGACAGATCTGTGGCAACATTATAAGAGCTGCAGGAATTGCTGCCAAGTACGGGTCATTTCTTGCATGACAACATACTCCCAGATTCTGCATGTTTGGGCTATCGTAAAATATGTAAAATATTTGTATGTGTATATGTACATGTTTAGATTTGTGTAAGTTTTTATTTACTTTTTGCTTTCTGACAATTGCACTTCCTCTTATCATCCACAACAATCACATATACACTACTCACAAAAAGTTAGGGATATTTGGCTTTCGGGTGAAATTTCAGGATGAACCTAAAATGCACTATAACCTTTACAGGTGAACTTAATACAGTGGTTCCCAAACTTTCCCTCCAGGGTCCCCCTTTTCTAGATAGGAATATTATTGAGCCCCCCCATTCAAACTACACAGGTTCAGATTCAAACTTTATTTGAAATACAACTCCCTTTTCTAATTGAGCAAAATAAATGCAATTACAAATGGTGCAATTTCACCACTGTGGGAGAAATAAAGAGCATACTGAAGTTATAAACAAGAATGAACAACTGGCTATCCCATTGGTGCGCCCCCCAATTTGGGAATCACTGACTTAATGTGACCTTCCCTACACTTTTGAATGCACACTGTTCAGTGTTTCAGTACTTTTTACACAACTTGCTGTTCTATAACAAGGAGCTTAACAGCAACATTCACAACAGGTGTTTGATCCGTGAATCGACCAATAAATTTCCTGGTTCAATCAGAATTGGTATTTAAACAGTCCTCCTCATCAGCTGTTCACATTTTGACATCATGAGACCAAGACGACACTTAACAATTGAGCAACAGTACCTCGCCACTGCAAGGCTTCAAACAGGATGTTCTCAGACGGAAGTGGCCACTGAGTTTAGAGTGTCACAGAGTGTCATCAGCAGGTTGCAACAGAGAGACTGGAAGAGTCACAGAAAGGCATAGAAGTGGACGCCCTTTGGCCACATCCCACACTTATGACTGCTTCATTGTGAACAGTGCCCTGCGGAAGATGTGGGTTGATGATGACCCGGATGATGAATGCCACTCAACTCCTGGCACATTTAAGGGAGGTGAGAGGCACCCATGCGTCACGTCAGACCATTCGAAACCATTTACATCAGCGTGGTCTGCGTGCTAGACAACCTGCAAGGGTACCTGACCACA
>JAAGVU020000025.1:5974561-5985888 GCA_011763525.2 Mormyrus iriodes
TCATTTTTGGTGGAACAGGGAAAGAATTAAACTACGCAGGGCTCTGGCCCTCCAGGACTGGAGTTTGACACCCCTGATATAGAGCGTTCCTAATTGTGTCAGTAAATGTAGTGCACCATAGTACAGGGTATTGTATATCACATAAACTGGCTTAATAAAAAGTTGTGTAAGTATCAAAAAGTCAGATAAGGAAATACTATAAATATGATGTCGTTTTTAAATCTGCATTTTCATATATGAATGTATCCTTCGTGGACAGTTCTATTTAGCTTGCATGCATCTCCTTTGAAATAAATCAAAAATAAAAGTGAAGAAATGTGAAAAAAGTTGCAACACCGGCTACATATTTTGCAGCTCACCCCCTCTTTTTAGCCACCTATATAATCTGCAAATCTTGATTTTAAAGAGACATGTAGAAGAGATATTTCCCATCATGGCTCCTAAGTCAATACTAAGAAGTACGAATAAGAGGATGGAGCAGAAAGCGGAAATGCTGCCGTCTTGACAAATTTAAAATAATTACAGTATATAAAATGCGCAGGGAGCTCGTGCATGCGACCAGGAACCTTGCGTTCATTCCCAGTAACGGGAAATGATGCCTCTGGAGTTACACATTACGATGGTCACAGAATACGGTGTGACACCTGCTCACACTTTGAACTCGGGACTGCTCTCTAAACCCGCTTTCTGGAATACCCATAACATGCATATTTAAAACTATGATCAAAAGTATTATCAGAGATGGAAATTTCAGGTCTAAAAGTAAAACCAGACCGAGGTTTTGTTTAAACCAACCAGTTGAGTATAATGAGTCACAATCACAGACTATTCCACTGGTTGGTTGCAACAAAATCTCAGTTGGATACTTTACTTTCTTGACCTAAAATTTCCACCTCTGAATAAAATGTTTGCGCTACACTGGCCGCTCGGTTCTGAGCAAGATGCCTCGTTTCTACTGGCCACGCGGGTATTCAGGTATTCGTCACAGTGTTGAGGTCATAATTCAATCTAGCGCCCAACCGAGCTCCTTTGATTGGCTAAAAGGATTCTGTGATCTCTGAACAGTGCACACCCCTGGCTCTACAGCAGGGGTGGGCGATCTTATCCATAAATGGCCAGTGTATATGCAGGTTTTTGGGATAACCTTTAGATCACTTGTTCAAACTCAGGTGTGAAGACTCTTCAGCAAATCAGTCTTCTGATTAGTGGTGGAAAGCAGTGAAAAGTCAAATACACAACGGTTGGTTCTATATCAGACTGGCCACCCCTGCTCTACAGTTACACAAATCACTTTTGCTCCACATTTTACTAAAAGTGTGCTGAACTTTTCATTTGTGAATGAAAAATTAGCATAAGATTCTAGTACTGGCATATTTGAGCAGTTGTAGTTACTGACTTATGTGTACTAGAAAAAATATCTAAGAAAAAAAGGTGTACAACTTTAATTGCATGAATTCACAGACTGATTTGCGGATGTGTTATTTTTCCAGGAGTTCGCGTTTTTCGATACAGGTGTGTGAAACTGTAGCAAAACTTCTTAATTTGTGACGCAGAACATAATTTTTGTGCACTTAGCTGCAATGAAGAATTTAAGAAAGTGTAACTGTTTGTGGGGGGGAATCTAAATATTACGATGTTATTATCAAATATAATTCTTTCAGAAATGGCAATGCAAAAGTACATCGTAATATTTAGGTGTGTGAAGTGACTGAAACTGCCTCATTAATGAAATATAGAAAGGCTCTAATGCAGCAGTAAAGTCTATACATACGCTGAATCTTTTAAGAATGACGCCGTATTTTCACGACATTCCCAGAAATGCAGTTCAGCGCACCTCTCGACACTACGCACTTGAGACATAAAATGTTTGCGCATGTGTCATCGGTCATCAGATCTGCGCATGCTCAAAATAGTTCTCGCGATGCTTGTCTTGAACAGGCGGCCGAAACCACTTTTCACGAAATTGGGTGACGGTCTTTTGGCTACGTTGGCGGAATAAAGTATGGCGTTCACATTCGCGGCCTTTTGTTATATGTTGGCGTTGCTACTTACAGCAGCTCTCATTTTCTTCGCCATTTGGCATGTAAGTGAGCAATATACTATTATCACCTTGAAAAGAATGTATACCTCTTTCGATTTGGACTTTGGGGGGATTTGTTATGGTTCTTAGGTCGCTGATATATTCCTTATGCTAGGAAATCAGAGTGGATTGAATCGTTTGAAATTATGTCTCATTCGTAGCCAGAATAATCAGTTAAATGATTGCATATACCTAGTATTTGCCAAGGGATGTTATCACTATTCCTTTGACAGCATATAGCACAAATAGCTATGTTAGCTAGTAATTTGGGTGTTTATTTTTTCTTTTGTTGTACTGTTCAGTATACAGTGCACTATATATTGCACATTTACCGGCTTTTTGTATATTGTTTGTGAAACATCATATCAGTAAGATGTTTTTGTCATTATTATACGCTATCTGGGAAGCCATTTGGCTCCTGTAGGGACACGCCTGGTTTTGGTTATGCAATCACTTATTAAAATGAGGAAAAACTTGTGTAATTTGACCAATCCAAAAATCGGCACGTTTTAAAGCACAGTTCGGTGCACCAGGTACAGTTATTTTCAATTATGAAAGCCCCACCTGTAGAGATGTAATCTTGTACTTCAGCCAGGTATGCTGGGATATGCTTTGTTTTAATGACAGAAACGTTGATAGCTTTATATGTGAAGTATTGTGTGCTTTGGTTGACGAAATGGTTGGTTTGTATTTTTAATTTAATTAGTATGTGCATCTAACATAATTAACTGTAACCTTTTCAATTTGGACGACGAAGCACACGCTTATATTAATTTGGGCAATTTCCTGTACACTCCTGTAATTTTAAGGAATACGAGCTGTTTGTTTGACAGATTATAGCATTTGATGAACTGAAGACTGACTACAAGAATCCAATAGATCAATGTAACACGTTGAATCCGGTAAGCTGTTCCAGTCATATATCAATGTAACATCTGCTTTTTCCTAATGTTTTTTTCATGTATTTGCTTAATTGACATCTGCACTCTTTTGCTTGATATTCTGACTGTTATTAATCTAGTGTGATCTTATCAGCTGTCCAAAACTAACATTTTTATGATCTGCTTTTTGCATTTTCATTTTATGGCAAAAGACAGTTGAAAAGGTCAAAAAGATTAAAAGAGTCAAAATTGCCTTAAAGGTTTGTACCCAATCTTCAGTAAAAATGCTCATTTGATTCCGTCCAGTCTGTCATTTGCACGGAGGAGTGTTTGCAAGCATTTTTTTTTAGTTAATAAATTCTAGGAGATGAGGGTGTAGCTCATTTTATTTTTGGGTGGATTATAATGCAGAAGTGCTGCAGAATAATATGTATATTATGCTTGCTGCATCTTAAACAGTTTCCATTACGTCTCGTAGGCCCTTAAAGCAGTGTTAGTTGTACTTCAAGGATTAAGTTTCGGTGGTGATTAATTTAGACTATGAAGTTTGATGAAACAGTGGTAGACCATAATTGTTACAGAAACTAGAAATTTCTCTTTTGCATGATCGTGTCTGTTTGACCTGTTGTGTTGCATGATGTAGTAACTTTAATTCGGCTAATAAAGAGCTTGTTCACCAATGGGTTATGGGAGTATCCTTCTGGCATATGAGGTGAGCTTGCATTGTTTGAAATTTTCCTCATTTGACAGATAATATAATGTTCAGTATTAACATTACCCAGAAAATATGAAATTTGATCAGTTACATTTTCTAGCTAGTAGATGGTAATAGGTTAAGTAGTTTGTAATTTTGGTGACTTTCTTGGCAAACAAGATTTCTTTATGATACTGATGATTTTCTGAGGAAGAGGTGTTAACTGAAAAAGAAACTTGTAAATGCTCAAAGCTTGAATAATTTAATATTCATATCCCATTACTTAATTATCACTAGGTTCTTTATTCATAAATCCTAAAGGTATTGGCCCCAGGGACAAGTAGTGGACTTGGAGTATTCTACCACTAGATTGGAATTGAGCTATATTCATTTACCCCTACTCTATACTGAACCATTATGCTAATTAAGTGCTGCTATTCTGAAAGGTTCATTAGTACAAGACAGTGCCTTACATCAGTCTTATGCTTGTAAGGATGTTACAGCTGGAGCCATCCATGACACAATTTCTGCAGCTGGTTAGGATGTGTGCATATATTCAGTTATTTAGTGTTGCCTTTTCTGGTTTGAAAATATTTTTGCAACTTCAGTCTGCTAAAATACCCATACCTCTACCTACCGCTTTATTTCCTAAATGAGACTATTCAGGGTTATGTGTACTGTTCTTTTCAGTGCATGGTTTCCATGTGGTGACTCCATCTGCCTTCTGCTGTGTCACAAATTTTGCACCAGCTCTTAAATTTATTGACTGAACAATTACATTGCTTTGCTTGCTTTGCTCTGAGTATGAATGGTGAATTGTGTGCTGCATTAATAATCTGATTTTATAAGCTCTGTGTGTGGTGCTATGTTTGCAGCCTCTGAGGGCTCAGTTTTAAAACTTTTTAACTGTTTTGCACTAGACAACTGCAAGCTGTTACTGGGTGTAAATAATGGTTGAAAAAAAAATTTGAGCCGTTTTATTGTTGGATTAATTTTGTTGCTGGCCTGTTTCAGCTGGTTCTCCCAGAGTACCTCATCCACGTCTTCTTCTGTATAATGTTCCTCTGTGCAGCTGAATGGCTCACCCTGGGGCTGAATATGCCTTTGCTGGCATACCATGTCTGGAGGTAGGGTTTTCTTGAGTCTGTCATTATTCTTACTCTGTCACTGTTAGACTTTCATTTACAAAAGGTTGAGGTTGTAGAATGTGCTTTCGCTGAGTTCCACAATGTTTGAAGAATAATACTTTTTTTTAATAATAAAAAATATCTGGGTAAATGAGTAGAAATTGTGGTCTTTTCTGTCTTAAAGTTCTTAAAGAGGCACTCGCACTGCTAAAGATTCCTTGTTTTTCCATATCAATATCTTTATTCAGATACACGAGTCGACCAGTGATGAGTGGTCCAGGGCTTTATGATCCAACTACAATAATGAATGCGGATATCCTTGCCTACTGCCAAAAAGAAGGCTGGTGCAAACTTGCTTTCTATCTGCTGTCTTTTTTCTATTACCTCTATGGGTAAGTAGGTGTTTTTACATAGATTATTTTTAAAGTTTGAAATTTCTCATGTTTATTAAATGACCCTTAATCTTTTTCACTGCTTTTGTAAAGACAATTGCAATCATGTCATGAGCAATCACTTATTTTTCCATCATTTTAGGATGATCTATGTACTTGTGAGCTCCTAACTAGAAGTGTCTGTGGCCAGAAGGGGACAAGAAGGACAGAAATGCATGCAGGACACAAGCTTGTTTTATTTATTTGGGGGGAACAAAGGCATCTTATCAGTAACACATCAACCCACAGGATATTCAATACTAAATAAATTTTAACCTGTTCAAGGAACACTTTGTGCCAATTATCCATTGTTTTGCATAACAAATGTTTCTGATTATTTTGTATGTAATTGGACATTTGACTTTGAATACATTCATCTGTTTCTTAAACATTTTACTTTTTCCACTTTTCCCCGGTGGAATTGGCAGTAGTGCTGAGTTGACCCATCTCTCACACAAAATTAATTAGTAAGTCAAATCGAGGTAGTTTAATTTTAAAATGACCAGAATGTTATAAACTTATGCAAGATCGGCCTTTTACTTGTCTGCTTGTATTTTTTTCTTCAAAAGTGTTTTTTTTTTTTGCGTGTCGATTTTTTTTTTCTGTATTTGCTGTTAAATTAATATGGGCGTATAGGGTTAAACAATTTCATACCTATAATGCAGCCTTTGAAAATTGGGCAAAAAAATGCAGCGGTCTGCCTCACATGCTTGATGTAGATAAATTGCATTTAATATGATTAAATCTGTGACATTTAAAATTGGAATTATAGGTTGTAATTTCGATAAACTTTACCCTGAATTTGGTTACTTTATTACAGTTTGCTGTAATAAACTAGGTTGTGCAGCAAAATAAAGTGATAGTGTGGACATGCCATGTATGCAAATAAAGTGTTCTTCTGCACTTAGACCTTCTCTAACTTGCAGTATATAAGAACAAGTGAATTTATATAAATTCTGAGTGGTGAAGAGCATGTGACAGACAAATCTTGGCATTCAACTGGACACGGGACTACAATAGCCCTTTTTCACCAATGCAGTGATGAGGCCGAGCTTTTACCTAATTTGGAATTGGTTCCATGCTTTTCCACTGCTTATTTGTTTTGCCCTGTCCAAAAAATTGCTCTGACCCATCTCCACTGAATCACTTGTCTGAAACTGCCGAACTATGATATCAGCGTCAGAGCAGAGGCTACAATGCACTGTAAACTTGAGCAGAGCCACATTTATTTCTTCTAGTGTGTTTTGTTTCGTATTACTGTTTGCTGGAAATGGGAAGAAATTTAAAGGAGAGCTGGAGAAAGCAGGCTACCTTCATAGTAAAGTAGCGAAGTAACAACAAATAAGAATACTGAACAGAAGGTGGACAAGGTTTAAAGGTGCCCCATTGTTCTGTATTTGTTATTGGTAGCCGGCCTCAAAAGTTAGATTGCAATACATTTCTTTATGGGTACACACAATTGAAACTTTGTGCTTGTTCTCCTGAGTATATGGTTGAGACCACTACATATGTACTTAAAAGACAGATGAAACTGAAGTTTTGCATGAACCGC
Source organism: Mormyrus iriodes (assembly GCA_011763525.2). Lineage (NCBI taxonomy): Eukaryota > Metazoa > Chordata > Actinopteri > Osteoglossiformes > Mormyridae > Mormyrus > Mormyrus iriodes. The sequence continues at coordinate 5,981,327 of JAAGVU020000025.1, forward strand.
ATCCAGCTGAATCCAGGAACTACTGTGCCCGAGCAGTGGCTTGTTTGTGGATAGCCCCAGACAATGGGTTATACTCATTTTCTGTATAACTGCTAAATCTAAGAAGCAAAAATTCAGCAAGTAATGTGTTTGAAGTATTAATTAGTAATGCTTTCGGATGTAGCTAGCTAATGTTTTGTAAAAAAAAGAATCTTTTGACTAACTTAAGACCCAGAGCTTAAATTAGCATTAACCTAAGCATTCTTTGTTAAAAAAATATTTAACAAACTCAAAAATGTTATATGCCTGTTGTGTGTATACTCGCAGTTTGTGATAAATGTTAACCAGCAGAAATGCAGGCTGGCTCTCAGATCATTCCACTTAAGCAGTGAGAACCAGCTCCTTGTCAGCACCGGCATGGTACCGCACGAGTGGAAAAGAGGTATTTTCACATGTACACTAGTCACAAGTTATTCTTAGAATTAAGCAAATCAAGTCATGGTCAGTTCTTATGTAATTTCACCATCAGTAACTATTATAAGTATTAGAATTAATTGCTATTAAATGTATTTAATAGTGAATTTGATGCTAATTATTTTCATAAGTGTTGATATTTGCATCTCCCTTGGTAAATTGTTCCTGTAGTGAACAATTCAAATAAGCTGAAATTAGTGATTTTTTTTTCAATGTTGAATAAGTTATTACTACACTACTAGGAAAAAGCAAATGTCACTTAAATTTAGGTAAATTGTCTATGATCAAGCAAAAAAAATCTGCCAGAATTTGCTTGGAAAGAATTTTTTTAAGTAGCATACAAATCTAGACCTGAAAACTAGTAATGGATCTCAAAGCTAGATGAAAAGCTAAACTTTCTTATTTGATGCTTTATTACAAACATTGGATATTTATCTATTTTAGATATTACTGAAAACAATTGCACTCTTCCTTCAATTAAGCGTAAGGTCTTGAAATAAGATTACAAATAAGACCTTTTTTAAAACAAGGTGTAGCTTCTTAAAACTGCAATAAAAACCATATTCTCATAAAATTAATGCAAAATAATGAATCTGTTAGACCTATATAAAAACTGGGCTCTGATTACACAATATAAAGGCAAGTATAACAGCCAAATTTCAGTGTTGTCTTTAATTCAAATGTGTTACCGCCAATACACGAGAAAAAAAACTGACACAGGCTAAACATTAAAATTACCCTTTAACAGCGGTTGTAAAAGATCCTTTAGAAGTGCTACAAAATAGCAGATATTCAGATTCAGATATGGCCTTCTTATATGAAGCAGTTGTATTCTATTTGCGGATGGCATCTTGCATAGTCTAAGTTTGTAATACACAGAAGAGTGCGGCTATACGCATTGGATAGGTAAGGTGAAGCACATAGTAGTAAACCAGAGTTCCCCAATTCTGGCCCTGAAAGGGCAGTTTGCAGATTTCCCTGCTCAAACACACCTTATTCGGCTCATCAGCCAATTACCAGGTTTAGTAAGTGTGTCTGAGCAGGGAAATCTGCAAACTGTCACAGACTGGCCCTCCAGGACCGCAAATGGTGGAACCCTGTAGTAGGCCATGAAGTAGAGGGATCCTTCAGTAAACAAATCAAAAAACTTTTGCAAATATTGACACTCATTTTTTTCAATGACCAAAAACCAGCACAATTGGACATGAAAGGACACATTGGTAGAGGAAAGAATCAGGATCTTCTGTGGTCTAGAAAAATAGCAATATAAGGTCACAACAATTAATATTATTGTAGTGCTGGTAGGACCTGGCAAGCAGTGTGACGAGTTGGACTGATGCCAGCATGTAATTACTGTAAATAGTTTGGTATAGTCATTATCTGTTGTGTTATTGTGTTGTAAAGTAATATCACATATAGTGTTTAATGTTACATGTTGTAAATATTGGTGCGTGTGGGCCCACTGTGTGTGGGATAGGTAGTCTGCACGGTGAGCAGTGTGTGTGAGTTGTCAGAATGAATGGTACGAGTGCAATAAATACCATCTTGTGATTGACTCACACTGTCTCCCACCTACCATTATGATATCCAATACCATCACCGTTCCTGACGTTACACTGGTTGCAGAACTGAGGACAAGAATGAAAGGACTTCAGAGGGAGCTCAAGAGGGAAGAGCTCTGGAGAACCTACCAAAAGGGTGCAGCAAGCCCAAGGGGACCTCCGGCAACCAAGTGATTCACCTTTCTGGAGTGACCTGATGGCGCTAGCACCCCTTGCCTGCCCAAATGATGGCAATGTGACTGGGAGCGGCACAACAAGGGAATGCAGCCAATCACAATGAAGACCCCTCTGAAGCTGCCCCACTCTGACAGAAAAGGGCCTTTGGAAGCCTACCTGGCCCAGGTCTGGCTGGTGGCGCCATGAAACATTGGCCATATCACTGGAGGGGCTGAAGGCCCTCCAAAGCCTTTCTCCTGGGGAGGAGGAGGATTGTGGTGCAAAATGAAGGCAAAACCGGTCCCTAATAAAGTGGCCAGTGTACATATGGCATAATGGGGCATGAGAAATGATAATCCACTTCCAGCTTACAGAATAAAAGGCACCATGAAGGGACAAACGAAGGCAGGACATTAACCAAGACTAACTAAGACTACAACAGACACATATAGGAACACAGGGGAGCACATGGGCCAGAACCAGGGCACACCACAAAGAAGTATTTTACTTTCTTCTCAAAAAATGTGTTAACTATTGCTAAATCATCTTCTCCCCTTCCCAGAACAAAACCAGCTGCTAAATAAAATAAATATAAATATCACTAGTAAATAATTGGCGACTTGGTAACAGCACCTTGGGGATACAATATATCTTTTCAGGTTCTCTGTGTTTCAGGATAGTGTCACACCTCCCATGCAGGAAACCCCCATCACATTAGACACACCCTTTAGGGAATCTTTGCCTGGGAATCCCACTAAACCCAGGGCACTTTTAGCAGCATGAGTGAGATCTTCTTGGTTCGAGAGTGCGAGCGTTTCTGTTTCCTTGTGCCTTTTTCTGCCCTGTTTTTTCCTGATTCCGTTCTTTGTCCTGCGATTGCCTGTTTGCTCCTCGTCTGACTAAGAAACGTGCCAAATTCTTTCCCTGAATCGAAAGTCAAACTAGTCCCTATTTGTGCCATGAAAGCTTCACATAATGTCACCGGTACCTGAGCCAGCCATGTTTATCTGAAGATGCCAACCCTTTGGCCACCATTTTCTCTGCACCTGTTGAGAGCGTCTTCAGTATTGCAGGAAATTTTTTTAGGCCAGAACATTACAAATTAAATCATAAAACCTTTAAAGATCTTTTGCTGATTAAATATAACAATACTGAAGAATAAGTTATGTGTATTGGAATAAAGCAAAACTGCAATTGCCATGAAGTTCTGCTTTTTTTTCCTATCGTGCTAAGGTCAAACTGAAAATTTTTTCTCTACATATAGGAAAATAAACAGGAACAATCATGAAGTAAAATAATTCTTTTTGCTATGTATAAGATGTTAATTGGCAAACCATAACAAGAATAGAGAATACATTTTTCTGACTTTTTTTGACTCAAATCATGCAGGTGCTATAGCACACTCCTCAATATCAGCAGTACAGCTCCATATGAAAAATCAATAAATATGTGCCAAAGCAAAAGGCGTTAAGTGTCGCGACTGCGGGTTAGTTGGTGAGGCATGTTGCCAGTAGACAGCACAGAGACACAGAGCGATGGTGAACCCCGTGAGAGGACTTTATTTGTGCGGGTGGCAGCACACGTAAGGACAGGCAACAGGTGAACATGCCATGACACTAACAAAGACCAACAAAGGGGCACTGGACTGGGGAAGCTAATATACAAAGAAACATGGAGGAGTAAATGAGGGGCACCTGTGGATTGATTGACGGAGGGCGAAAACACGAGGTAACTATGACAATTAACAGGCGCGGCTAAACAGCAGCCCCGCCTGCGGGAAACATTGGGGAAAAAGATCGGTATGGGCAGGGCTGGACGTGACAGTTAGAAGGTCAACATAAACGAAATGTATATTGATATATTGACATGAAAATCATGCAAATATAAAGCACGCTTTACCCATTTCATTTCTTTGAAGTTAAATTAATTAAATTCTTCCTCCTTCATTCCGATGCAGATTTCAATCCAACATCCTGCAGGGTGTGGTCAATTCAATTCAAATGACAATTTTGAATGAAAGGGGACACGATTCATAAATTCTGAATTTTGCAGGAACCTGATAAGAAGATATACCAATAAACATAAATTGAATTGAACAATGGATGTTCTACAAAGAAGATGTGTCTACAGCCTCCCCAAGAGGAACCTCAGCCTCTATGATCCTGAGCCTTACTACTGTGCTGTGGCCATGTGTGGGGAGATGCTGTTTGGGAACTTGACACAGCTGGATATAAATGGTAAGACTTAGCGTGGACCTGGCACAAGTGCGGGGGTGGTGGGGGGCATTTCATGCGTGCCCTTGTTGGTCCCCTGCCCCCGACACCACATTCCACGTAACACTAGGGCTTTGAGGGGCAGTGGAAGGTGCTGAGACAGCTGAGGGCATCCCAG
>JAAGVU020000025.1:5992126-6004817 GCA_011763525.2 Mormyrus iriodes
TTTTTTACAATTTCTCAGCACCTCTGAAAATAGGTTTCTGAAAAGTGTATTTTTAAAGTTGATTTTAAAAGAAAACAGAAGTATGACATTCTAAATGGTCTCAGATTATCGGTGCTGGAAAAATGGAAAGAACGAAATATTATAAAGCCCACAATACACATCTGGACAACAGTATGAAATCTTATGAAAACTTTAATAAACTGTTTAACTTGACAATTCCTAACCCATTGTTTCAAGGATACTAAATGAATGGAAATGAATCAAGTAGCTACTTCTTCAATCTTGAACCCACAATGTTCCAAAAGGTTCCACTCAAAAAAAAATGCATTCTGAAGACACTCAGCATACAGACAACCATCAATCTCAAAGTCATTTACAACTACATATACTTTTGCAGTTATCAAGTTATTACACTTTTAGTCATTTATTTAACAATTATTTTATATGATTTGATTCCCACTTAGGAATCACCAGAAGTTGTTCATTTGACAGTCCTCTCATTACAAAATAAGAGTGAATACTGGAAACCTGAGTTCCTATAGAATGAATCGTTTCTCAACCTCATCAGCAATCATCTCAGCGATTGCCAGTGAAGAAGTGGCAGCAGGTGAGGGTGCATTCCGCACATGAAGAACTCTACTTCCCACTTCACCCAGGCCTGCATCAAACACAAAGTCATCCACTAGGTTGCCATTGCGGTCCAGTGCCTGAGCTCTCACACCTGCATGACCCCTAAAAGCCACAACAGTATCTTTAGATGTAGAATAGTAAGAATAGTAGGTTAATTATGGAATAACATGTACATGTACCAAATCATATTTATTACCTGAGTACATCACTGGGAGAAAGTTCAGGGATGTACTTCTGTAAGATTTTGACTTGTGCATTGATAAATATTCCCCTGTACATCTCCCCCATTCCATATATGATATTCTTCATCGCAAGCTTCTGAAGACCTCTGTTCGATTTCGATTGGTGAATTAAAGAAAAAAAAGCAGTTCTTACTTAAAAATGAATAATCAGTTGAATGACAACAATTATTAATAATTAATAAATTATAAATGTCTTTCATTGCACAAAATTAAAAACCATTCCCGTGAATGCACTCCCCATTCAGGCATTTAACAAAATTACAAATTTGTATCTTTCTCTATTTTTATGAAAGGACTAAGTTTGTATTGAGATTACTGGTTAGCCAGTATCATGAAGACAAGCTCCAATAAGAGAAGTACCAAATCTCTTAGCCCAAACATTTTCTCTAAACAATTTCTTCCATACAAATAGATCACATACAACTAATCTTGTTAAGTTACTTCTATTTTTGGCTGTATATACAATACATCAGCTACTTACAAAAGTGAAAAAAATACAATTATCTGTTACAATTATTTCATTTAGATGACAATTTCAACAGAACCTATGTATTTCAGCATTCTAACAAATTTTAATAACAAATTGGGAAATATGTCAGGTGATGTCAAAAAGCTGCCACAGACGTACATCAGCCTTTGAAATAGCTGTTCCCTATGTTGAGTTTATGTCAGCCTTAGGCTGGGGTAGGCACTTTTCCTCTGCACTAGGTACCAAAGTAAATGGTATGCATTGTGTTAGTTTTCCACCAGCATGAAATACCGGTCCTGCTACAGAATGACATCATCACATCATGTAATGGGGGGGTTTTGTACTGAATTCAAAAATGGCTATAGGGCTAGACGATGTGCAATTATTGATATCGACATCGGTTGTTATGCACATGCAATTCTCACAAAGCAAGGACCGCAATAGCTGGTTTGAGATCAATTTTTTTGCATACCTTCATACTGTTGAGAAATGTTGCAGTAAAATTTCAGATATCTGACATTTCTCCAGTATCGTGCAGTCCTAGAATATTACAGCAAATACTATTTTAATTTCTTGTCATGCCATCCACATTTTGTTGAATCTGTTCTTCCGGCCAGATTACAATTAAAGCTTGAGTCTCTTCATTTGTCCACACATCCATTATTATTACTTTTCAAAAAAACTTCATTGTTGTTCTGCCAGTTCGTAACTATGCTTTTTCAAGATAGTGGTTGTATTTTGTGTTTGTAAGGCAGCTTATTTTCATTACCAATCAAAGTACCAAATGAGCACCCCAGCAGATTTGGTACTTCGGTACTGGTACTGGACTGGAAATTCAATGGAAAGGGCAGTATCGATTTTTAAGTAACTAAAGTTTGGTACATGGTGCAGTGGAAAATGGCCCTTAGATGCAAGGTCACAGAGTATTCTCTATTACACTCTTGTGTTTCAGTTCATATGAGCAAACAAGTTTCTTAAATTTCACATACTAAAAAGTATTTGTGAGGATGTCTAAACAACATAAATGTGAGTACCTGTAAGACAGAGTATCTATTGAATCCCAGGCGTCAAATTCATAGGGCTTATAGCCCTCGCGTTTGAAGGCTAAAACAGCATTGGGTCCAAGCCACACACTGCCATCCATTCGTGGGGTGAAATGAACCCCAAGAAAGGGGAAACGAGGATCAGGTACCTGAAAAATTCATGAGGACATATCACACAAATACTTCAGCAACTGACCATTTTTAGAAAAGATTTAAATCTAATAGAGGTGTGGTCACTGACAGGGTAAATGTTGCCTCTGACAAGGTAATGTTTCTCTGGCTTCAGGACCAGATAGTCCCCTCTGAAGGGGATGATGCGAGGCTCAGGACTGCAGCCAGAGATTTCAGACAGACGATCAGAGTAAAGACCCCCACAGGTCAATACATAACGGCAGTGCACTTTATCCCCCTAGAAGTGACAATCCAGATGGTCATTATAAATCAAAAAAGACAATAGTGTTAAAGCATGTTGCCAACCTCAGTGTCCTCCAAAATAAATTTAAGCGGAAGCAGGACTTACCTTTAAACTTTTAATTGAAATAGGAAATTTAATGCCTAAAAATACAAGGGAAAATAATATTAAGTTCACAAGAACAAACACCCAAGATACATCCTTAAGTGAGGAAAAAGGACCGACGTAGGATTTTTGCTGCAAAAGCCAGAAGAGATTCATCACGTTTTACCACTGGTATCGCCAGCTGGGCTCTCAGTCACAGATGAAATTTCAGCAGCCTCAAACTCTGTAATTACAGTACCACCTGCTGCTTGGAAGTCTCTTCCATAGGTAAGTGACACCAGACGCCAATCCACAATGCCAGTGTAGGGTGAATCAATAGCCATTAGCCCCTAAGGAAATAAAACTAATGGTTACATCAGTTCCACATACCAAATTTAGGAGATTTTAATCAAAAGCTTCCAATAAATATCAAGGCTCTCGCTCACCCTGCAGTAAGGTTCTCGTTCCCTAATTCCTTTAGCATCAATTATGCAAAGGTCTCGCACATTGTTGCTTTGGCCACGCTCATAGAGGGCCTTTAGCCTTGGAATCTCGTCCTTCTCTACTGCTACAATCAGCTGGAAACATGAATACAGGACCCAGTTATCACTAAGCACAAAAAAATAAATCCACATACTAACTTCTACCAATCTTATCCATCCAAAGGTACATATAAACAGACAACCCAACTATTATGAAATATTTGTGTGGGAATTCAGCTCCACTACCATTTACCACAATTAATAAACATAGCAACTCATGTAACAAACTGATGCAATTATCAACAAAACTTCAGTCAATGGCTAACGTCAATAAAAGTGCGGCTTATCAGTTTAGGATACAATTAGCTTATTTTGTTTCAAATGTGTCAAGAAGACACTTGTTAAACAGGAGTTGCACCTCACCTTGCCACACCTTTTATAGGGGATGACCTTCCTTTCGCAGTATTCATAAGTTAACATGGCACCCCGCACACACAGTTTAGCCTTCAGGGAACCAGGGGTGTAGTAAATACCACTATGGATTACTCCACTGTTGTGCCCACTCTGATGTACAGCTAGTCAAATGGAAAAATATTTTAGATGACAGTACAGGTACTTTTCTTACTGTTCAAACATACTGATTTGTAAGAAATGATGTGAAGTCATATGAATTCATCTGATTTTGGCTCCCAATTGAGGTTTTTCTGAAATCCTCAGGAAATGTTTCTAGAAATCCTGATAAGACAACGTATTTGATGTAGCCCTTCCATAAGACGATGCCAGCTTTGATTTTGTGTTTTCTCCCAATCAGGTCAGGTCAGATTGGGTAACATGCACTGGTACAGCACACTGCTATGCCCATCGCATGACTCAACTGAAAATTCTGGTTGGCAACCCCACAGGCTGACACACGGTCGAGTCCCACCCTCTGGAAGTGCACATCTCTCTGCTGGAGCCAGGTGTTACATGGAAGTCCATTTTGCCACTTTTGACACTGTACCAAAGAACTCCAGTCTTTGGCTCAGGTCACTTGATAGCATCCATGTTTCGCAGCCATACAACAAGACAGAGAGCACCAGTACTCTAAAGACTTGGACCTTCATCCTCTTTGTAAAGATTTCATAAGTATCAAATACCCCTTTCCAGTGACCCCTCATGCTCTACCAATTCATCTACTAACTTCATAGGAAGAGTCAACAGAGACATGAATGTCACTGCCAAGGTAAATGAAGCACTGAAAAAGACACACTGCTTAAAGGCCTGGATCTTGGTTTAGATTCAGGTGACTTGCAAACCCAGGCACTCAGACTCCTCGCTTAGTCTCTCGAGAGCCCCAATCAGAGCCTCCATTGACTCTGCAAAGAACACAGCATTGAGTCAAGATCAGTAAATCTTTCTTCACCAACAGATGCCCCAAAGCTGCTGGATCCTATGACCCTGCTCAACACCCTGTCCATGCAAGAAGTGAACAGAGTAGGAGCAAGAACACTCCTGCCAAACCCCAGAATCCAGTGGGAAGAACACAGAGATTCTGCCACCACTCTGCACAGCACTCACAGTACCGGTGTACAGGCTAGCCATGACATCCAGCAACTTCAGGGAGATCCCACACAGTCAAAGGATGTCGCACAGTCGAATGCTTTGTGATAAGGCTGTAGAGAAACCTTTCAGCTCGCCACCAGTGTTGGAGTATCAAATCCAATAATGCAACTCAGGACACTGGAACCAGGATCCAGCAACCTGCAGACCCTGACCTTTTTCCAAATTCAAGGAACTTGGAGCCACTTTCACAACAGTCACCAGACCCATGGGGACCAACATTCCTGACAGCCAGCCCTTTTAGTGCCAGTGGTCGCTTTAAAGTAAGCCATGACCAGAGGAGTGTCACCTCATGGGCACCCATCACCCAATGAGCAAAGTTGCTAGTAAAATGTCTCTCTCACCAGGATATCACTCATCATGGTTGGATCATATACAGAAACAACAGAAAAGACACCCAGAGAGTACCTAATCTGAGGCTCATAATACGCTCATTGAAAGTACCACCATACCATACCATACCATACCAGCTTTATTTATAGAGCACATTTAAAACAAACAAGTTGGCCAAAGTGCTTTACATATTGACTATAAAATAATTTAAAATGCAAAACTATTGAGTAAAACATTACCTGTAAATAAAAATAAAATAAATAAAATAGAATAAAAAATAAAAATTAAAATTAAGGTAACAGTAACTATTCTCACTGCCAGTTTAAAGCCAAGGAAAAGACATGAGTTTTTAGATATGACTTAAAAACAGTCAGACTGGATGTTAGCCTGATGTGGAGGGGCAGGTCATTCCACAGCTTGGGGGCTATGACCGAAAAAGCTCTGTCTCCCCTGTTCTTAAGTCGAGACTTTGGAACAAGCAGGACGGACTGGTCTGAAGTAGGGTTTTAAAAGATCCACAATATAAGATGGGGCCAGCCCATATTGGGCCTTAAAAACAAACAGTAAGATCTTAAAATGAATCCTCTTCTTAACGGGGAGCCAGTGTAGAGAGGCTAAAACAAGCGAGATGTGGTCTTGCTCACGGGTGCCAGTAAGGAGACAAGCAGCAGCATTTTGGACCAGTTGTAGGCGTGATAATGAAGCCTGACTGATGCCCACATACAGGGCATTACAATAATCAAGTCCTGTTGTGAAAAAGGCATGAACCACCCTCTCAAAAACACTGAAAGACAAAAATGCCTTAATCTTGGTGAGAAGCCTTAGTTAGAAACCCGACTTCACAACGGAATTAACTTGAGCATCCAGTTTTAAATGACTGTCTAAATTGACGCCCAGATTCTTTACAGCTGGCTTGACAAATGGTCCCAAAAATCCTAAGTCCAGACCAATGACATCAGGAGCACCCTTGGGTCCAAACATAATGACTTCAGTTTTACTTTCATTTAAGTTTAAAAAATTTGAGGCCATCCAGATTTTGATGTCATTGAGGCACTCCAACATAAAATTTAAAGAGTCCCTGCCATTTCTTTTAAGAGGTAAATAGATTTGTAAATCATGTGCATAAACATGATAACCAATGTGATACTTTTTGAGAATATAACCAAGGGGAAGCAGGTAAAGGGAGAAGAGAACAGGTCCAAAAATTGAGCCCTGGGGAACACCACATGCCAAAGGCACCGAAGATGATGTAGACTTCCAAGGCCAACTTTAAATCCTCTCCCAGACAAATATGACCTAAACCATTTTAACACAGTGCCTTTAATCCCCACATTGTGCTCTAGGCGAGAAATTAGAATGTCATGGTCTACAGTGTGAAAAGCAGCTGTAAGATCTAACAGTACCAGGATGACAGAATTGGTTGAAGTTAAAAGATCATTAAAGACTCTCAAAAGTGCAGATTCTGTACTATGAGCTGCTTTAAAGCCAGACTGGAACACCTCAAGAATACTATTGGAATCCAAAAACGATTGGAATTGTAAAAGGACCATCTCCTCTAAAATTTTTGAAATGAAAGGAAGTTTGGAGATCGGGGAATAATTTGAAAGTACAGAGGTGTCCAAGTTTATCTTTTTGATGAGAGGCTGGATCACAGCTTGCTTAAAATAAGATACCACAATACCAGAGGCAAGACTGCTATTTATAATCATATGGATGCAAGGTCCAATAGTGTCCCAAACTTCTTTAAAATGGTGAGGTCGGATAATGTCAGCGGGACATACTGAAGACTTCAGTGAAGTCACAATATCCTTAAGAGAAGAGAGGGACATAGGCTCAAAATCGTCAAAGATAGCTGTGCAATCAGTGGTAGTGAATGAACCATATGATGGAGATGGAATACTTGCTCTAATACAGACAATTTTATCGACAAAAAATTGTAGGAATTTCTCGCAGACCTCAGGGGAAGCATTAAAGTAGGCTGCTTGAGGAGTGTTGAGAACAGAGTTAATTGTACTGAAAAGGACATGTGGATTATGGGAATTATTAAAAATAATGTCAGAGAGATACTTGCATACTTGAAGTGACTTCAGACACCATCGGGAGAAGCCACAGCAACAACTACTCCCTGAGTATGGCAGCCATCAGAGAAACCATAACAATTATAGGTTTACCCACCTACAGAGATCTGGCCACTCCCCAGTCTGCATACCTCAGGCTGCCACTGAAATGCAAGTTTACAAAACTCCTTCGATAGCAGGGGGAGTCATTACACTGGGCCAGTCATTACACTGAAGAGACACGCCTACCCAGATGGACAGTCTCAAAATTGGACCCCAGTGCTGCTGTGCAGCGAGCGACTCCTTGGCACCACACCAGTTCTGATCCCCAATAGGCCTGACCCCATTAGCTCTCCGCCAGTTTCGACTGAGGGGTTCTCCTGTCCCCTTCGGAGTGCATGCAGCCTTCCTGTGGGCAGCTACAGCGGAGCTACTCCCGTGAAGAGCAGAAAAGAATCTAGTCTGCAGCTTTAGAGCTGTTGTAAAAATTTTTATGGTGACTAGAGTACCATTCCCACCACCAACCCCCAAATTTTTCCCTGCAAGTTGGAGGACCACTTGCAGGGCCAGATGCAGAACATCATACCCAACGCTTACACTAAAACAATCATGTTTCTTTTTGATCCTCCTCACTGGTATTATTAAATTCCAGGCACATTCTGTCATCCTGCATGCCTTACAATGTTGTAAACCAAAACTAATTTTTTGCACATGAAAAGTAATAGTAAGTAATTGTAAGTGTACCTTGCTGCTATATGCACAAGAATTTTTCCCTGGGATCAATAAATCTGCGCATCAATAAAGAGGTATTTGAGTATTAACAAAATAAAATACTCCCAAAGGTACCCAGTCATACCAAGTTCTTTCTCCTTTTCCAGCAGTACAAAGCTTAGTGTGGGATGTCTCAGGATAAGCTCTCTTGCCGCTGCCAGGCCAACAATCCCACCACCTATGATTGCCACATCGTACGAACTGGAACACAAATACACTGTCATTAGGGTCTACAGTGCTCACAAGATCCAAACAGCAATGTTGTCTAATTGAGAATAATTTGCTTTAGGGTGAATGACATTACATGCATATTTTTGGTCCATTTTTAATCCTTTAAGAAATACATATCATGCCTAACATTTTTGTATAAAACCTCTTTAATATGAATACATTTTCATTACATTCAAATAATACATAGCATAATTTTTCATCTCAAAAGGTAAAAATGGTGGTGCAACTCTTCAAACAAATGTGAAGAAAACTATTAAAATTAGTATGCAAGTAATTAAAATGATAAAATTTACTAAAGCATGAATTTGTGAAAAGGGTGAATGAGCTTAGCAGGAAAATACCAAGGATGAGCAAACCATTTACATTCACATACTATAAATGTTACAAAACCTACATCTGGGTTTCGATGCACAGTGTCCTATAATAATATGTTACATAATATACAACATACAAGTTCTAGTTTTACTTGCAAATACCTTTTTGAGCATTACATGTGTCTATCCAGAATTTTCAAATGTGTCAATCTGACCCCTCAAGAATTTATCTTCAAATATATCTTACATAGAGATTTTGGCTCACAATCATAAGCATTCAATCCTTCAAATTTATTCACTTGAGTATCAAGCAGCATTTCCAGGTCAGCATCATGAACCAATTGGTTATGACTGCTATTACAAAATCGACTGGTAACATTAATAGGCCATTCCATTTTAATTAAAAAAAATTCCAAAAAAGCTTTTGCGTCACCATTAAAATTTTGAGTAAATGTGGCATGTGAATTACACATACCTTCCAGAACTCAGAAATGGTTTTTAATTTTCACATTGAGATACAGCACCTTTTGTATACCCAAATAAATAATTCAGTGCTCTTATGCACTGTAATTTTTTTTCCAACTATTGCAGCAACATGGCTCAACTATTGCTTGACAGAAAACTCAGAAAGTATGTTTTCATGGTCAAACTGAACTGCACTGATCTACGTTTCTTTGTTATCTTGCAAACTACATGTTTTACTACTTTTCATTATAAAAAAAAGTGAAGGGCTTGGTATAACAAATTATTTGTTTAATATAATGAAATAGATATGTTGAATACTTGTCTACAGAACACTGACCTGCTACTTGGTCCCCTTCATGAGACAAGCACTACAAACGTGTACAAGCTTTTTTAATACTATTTTTTTTGTCTCCAAAAGGTATGTTGGTAGAGGGGTAAATATTTTTCATTCATTGTGAAGAATGTACCCTTTATCTGCTTTAAAACAATAAAAAATGTATTGTTATTCAAAGGGGTGTAGAAGGTTGAGGCGTTGCATTTACAAAACAAAAAAAAATCACTGAAACCACACACTACTTTCTCTTTTAATCCACTCATTTTATAAAAATTGCCTGTGTGTAGCCTGAAGAGTGTAAGGTGTTTTGGTGAACTTGTCAATGAATATCTCCATTATCTTGCAAGATGTAGTCCAATAATACGACTAAAACAACTATTTTTGAGCATTCCAACGAGCTGTAATCAAAATCAAAAATGGTGACGCAAAGGCCATTTTTCAATTAAATTGGAATGACCCAAATAAATATCTGCGATAAACGTGTTTATGGCACGCCATTAAATGAAAACTAATGCGTGTAATCATATAAACGTCGTAACACTTACGACAAGAAATACATTTCTTGACGAAATCACATAACTTACTTTTAACACACATCATGGTTTGTACAAAATATATTTATTTTACAGGGAAAATAATTCCTCATCATAACCGCAGCAGAGGCTAATATGTGCACAAGTTTATATACAACGCAACATAGAACGTAGTAAGTTTCACACGTAAAATTTCATTTGCCTTACCTGTGCTTAAACTTCACGCTAATGCAATTCGAGAACGTATGTGAGGTTTTCCTGAACATCATTGAACAGTTTGAAAAGGTCTTTGTTATAGTAGAGAGCATTATCGTTGTAAAAAATGGTCCCTTAATCCTTCGTGAACGACTCGAAATTTGGAGAGTACGACAACCTACTTCCTAAGTTACTACCCAGTAGCCAACATGACCTTTCACACTCAACGACAACGCCAACTTAAAAGGCGAATGACAAACAAAAACACTGAAGGTTGTCACTTCCCTATCTGCGACGCCTCCTCGTTCTGCAGCTCGCACGTCTGCGCATGCGCACTATCTTCAAGCACCATATTTCATTTTACTATGCTGCCCGATAAGGAACGACATCGCGACATGTTTCACGTCATTTTGGGGGTCAGGTGGCCCTGTGTACATCAGGTAAACGACCAGATAGCAAGTGAACAGCACTAAATACAAGTGTAAACGACCACCAAGATGCATTGTGATTCGATCTCTCTCACCATTTTCCGAGGTGGTCTGCTATGTATTTGTTATGTGCAGGCACTGTTAGACTTTTCACAGCTTTTTTACGGTAAATTACTGGCAACACTGTCAGTTTGCTATAAATTAAAATCCCAGAATCATTACTGTATTTGCATTTGCAGTGAGTTTTACTGAAATTTTCTGTTACAGTGCTTTTACTGTAAAAACCCAGTTAACAGTACACTACTGTAATCTTGTAAATGCTGTCATTATGGAATTTTATGCTGTATATAGAAAATGTGTACACAACTGTACAAAACTAACAATTCAACATTTTCGAAATGTACTCAATCATGCAAAATTCATTGTATTTTCAACAAAATAGAATTTATATACATACTTAAGAAGCATCTCAAACATCACAATAAAACACATTAACCCAAATCAACAAAGTTTACCAACATTTTATTTAACCATTAAAACACAGCCGTGCAACATACTAGAGCTATCATCAAATGTGATGGGTTGATTTACAGCTCGCTTACTGATTCAGTGGGGTTCAGAGCAGTAATATTGGAATTTCTGAATGAAATAAAAATAATCACCTGTGATTGTACTTAGCAGTCAGTAAGTTTGTCTTTATGTCTAAACCACTGAAATGAATTTCTAATACATATAATAGCATTCATAATTACAATGAAAACCACTGCATGGACCCAAATCAGGTGCTCACAATACACACTATGGGAAACCGATTACTCTTCTCTCCATTATTTACACCTGTTTACTGAGTTTCCTGCATGGAAAATTTAACTGAGCAATATGTGAAACCTTTTTAAATCAAGAATCTGTATGTAGATTTCATATGATACATGCTGTAAAATTGCTGAATGCCAAAGACAGAGTATCAGAATTTAAAGACTACAGTTAGGTTAAAGGTTAACTACAGTCAGTTTTGATTTTGGGTTGACTACAGCCAGTTTTACTTTCATGTCCTCCATCCTCCAACCAGATAAATGTCTTTTGTAAAGGGTGTGGACTTAATGTGGATTTGCATTGCCTGGGATCTTTAGTATGGGTGTTGGTGTGCGACAAATAGTCACACATTATCATGCTGTCATGGCGGCGTGTCATGGCACAGGCGGGGAAAAGAGGTCCCAATCCACTGGCGACTCACGAGACAACAGAGGGGTTTATTGGGGAAACTGAACACACTGGATAAACTACAAAACAATGAAACAAATAGGACCACAAGGGGGCAAAACAAAAACAGGAAAACCACAGATTAACAAACTGAAGAAACAATAACTCAGCACAACTAAGGAGCAGGATTGTGAAACTCAAACAGGACACAGGGTAACACATTTGAACACAATAACCAACTAGAGAACAGAGCAGGGCAGGCACTTAAATACACATAGAAAACTGGGGCAAACAAGCAACAGGTGTAACACATAATTAACCAATCAACACTGGGCATGGGACAAGCACTGACATAAAACGGGCAACAGGTGGAATTAATAACAACTACAGTAATGGGCACAGAAACTAGGGAGCATTACAAATACCAAAAACTAGGACACATTAACTGGGAATAAAACACTAGTGATAGAACATAAGGATAATTAGGCAGAACCAGAAACAGAACAGAACACATGCAGGGAAAATCTAGGACAAGAAAACTAATAGAAAATAAAAACACTAGGAAATAGAAAAACAAATAAACAAAACAGGGAAGGCTGGCCTCAAACCCCAGACTGTAGGATTACAGCCTTAAGTCACATGCTCAACCCCCTAAGCTATGCATCAGGTCAAGGGATCATGAACCACAGAAGGGTTAGACATGGGAGTGAAAAGACAGGATAGCAAGCAACACCTGCTGGCCAAACAAGGAAGAGATATGAAGGAGAGGACCAGACCATGACACTCAAGTAGGTCCACGTTTTATATATATATATATATATATATATATATATATATCTATACACACACATACACATATACACACACAC
>JAAGVU020000025.1:6004917-6024963 GCA_011763525.2 Mormyrus iriodes
GTGCTGTCACTCTAGCTTCACACTCCCTTGTGGAATTGGAGTGCTGACATTTCAGGGACTCCCCATGCCTGTGCTCCTACTTGCCTCTCCCTCCTACTTATTCTCCCATAGCCATATTTGCCAGAGCGTACATATTGCACTCATGAAACTGTTTGCACGGCCTCTAGTGTCCCCTACTCGGCCAATTGCACATTTTATTTCCCCTACTCCTCCTGGGGTGTGCTGCCTAAAGACCCCATATTATCAAGATATTCTGCATACCCTGCTGCCTGAAATATCTCCACTACCTGTAGCGTCTTTCCAGCCTGCTCACCCTTCTGTAATTGACATCTCTCCTGTATGCCCTGCTGCTGTACTACTGTTGATCCTACCATTTGAAGAAGCACCAGCACCTTCCTGCCATCACCTACCTGCCTTCTGCTTTGTGACTTAAATGTTAAAATTGGAACAATATAATTTGAACTCCAGCCCCTGGAGGATAGGTTCCCCCTTTGAGTCTGGTTCTTCCCAAGATTTTCTCTCTTCTAGGGAGTTTTTCCTTGCTCACTGGGGGCTTTGGGCGAGGATAATGTAAAGTGCTTTGAGACAATGTAATGTTGTGAAAATGCACTATACGAAAAACTGAATTGAATTGATACGAGTTTGGCACTGGAAAAGTGCTGACATATAAGAAGAAAATGGAACCGTCCACAAAAAATTGAACACTGACCATTTAAAACTAATGATTAAAGGTGATCATTGCATTCCTTCAATAAAAGAAGGACATTTCAGCCCAAACACCAGCTATCCCACCATCAACATCTGTACCCACATCAACTACCAAACAGAGAGATTGAGGTGGAACGGGCGCCTCCACTGACCAGAAGAAACATCGTGTATTTAATTTCAAGTTGCTGCGTGGCGCCGACAGGAATTTAATTCTCCAGGAGTCCAGAAAGCATGATCCAACCCAGATGGTGGATGATTCAAAGCTTAGTTTTTACCCCAATTTTTCTCCACTCACTGCTGTGAAGCAAAGTTTGTTGCAGTGAGAAAAGAATGGAGAGAAACAGGTGTTCCGACATAACAGCATACCTATCAGAATGGCATACCCTGGGTTACTGCGCATGCGTACAACAGAAATAGGCCGTGTTCGGCGTAATTCCATAAATTTAGCATATCGCTGACCGAAGCTTTATTAAGGCTTGCATTTTTTCTTAACCATGTTTTTTTCATATTTCTTATTTTATGTATAAGTATTGATTAACAATATAAAACACTGTTGGCATTTTTTAGTTATTTTGCCAACATATCCATTGAAGACTTTTCACACTTTTAAAACTTAATAAAATATATAAACTATTTCAAATTAAGCATACTTTTATTTCTAGTATATTCCATATCCATATACAAAAAGCATATTTTCTATATAATACATGTTTTATACATAGTGTATGATTAGGATGTTTAGAGAAATTAGATTTCCCATTCAGAAAGTCATACCACTGTATTAAACTATAGGTATGTTATTCTGTCAGTGTAAATGTACCTATCAGAACATCATACCATAAGTAGGTATGTTATTTTGATAAAGTAGCCTAAACCGATAGATACAGCTATCAATTTGCACTACCGATATGCTATTCTGACAAAGTATGCCAGACTGTTAGAACACCGGCATCCCGAACTTTCTTCTCTATCCAGTGATTTTGAAGGTTGTTGTAAGCGGTCAGGTCACTCTGTTACAGTGTCCAGAAGAAGCCCACCGTTATCTTAGTTCTCATGCTCAGCCAGCTACGCCGGGTACGAGGGGGTGATCATCGCTCCATAGCACATGGTTAGCTCAAGGCTCTTGCTTTACAGGCTGAAACTTCTATCCTGTATGTTTTGTGTCTCTGTAGGATCGGAGCTCCCAAGCGGTTTGTTATTGTTAACTCTGTTTGAGTTTGTTTTACCTTATTACTGTTTCTGTTAATATATTATTTACTATTACCAGAATTGTTTTACTTTCTTTTCAGCCTGACTGACTTATTTGAATACGTTACAGCTGTTTATCATTCAACGCAAATCATTGTTACTATTTTATTTAATCTCATTTGCATAATTACATAAACCAGTCATGGTTACTTGATTTGCCCACTGCTGGTAAAGCAGATTGCCTTATTATGATCCATTGTTGGCAGTAGGTGGCAGAATTGGGCTTGTTCGACACCCATTCTGCATCAGTTCCTATGGGTTGGTGGTACGATTATTGGGATTCCTGGGTTGTGAGTTGGGTGTGGGTTGGGATAATGGCAGGCTCTTGGTTTTGGAATTTCAGTTTTTTCAGTTTGGGTTTACAGGAATATATGTTTTTGGTACTTATGACTGATCATAATATTAAGCTGGAATGTCAACGGTTTGAACTGTCCACATAAACGCACAAGTATGTTGGATCTGTTGCATAGGAGGAATATTGATATAGCCATGATCCAGGAATCTCATCTTAGGGTGAAGGATGTCCATAGATGCAATAACAAGTTTTCTGAGGTGGTCTCTTACTCTGCAGTCGATAGTAGAACTAAAGGAGTATTGTTATTGGCCTGGAGACTCTACACATCTCCATTCAGGACCATGGAAATGACACGGATGGTAGGATAGCTCATTTCAAGGCCATAGTTGAAAATAGATCTTATCTGTCTATGCACCATCTACTTGTGATCCAATAATTTTTCTACCCTTTTAACCTATCTGCTTGATATGATTGGCTTTGAGGTAGTGATTTGAGCAGACATGAATGCAGTAATGTGCCATGTTTTAGATAGGTCTTGAAAGAGTGAATCACACTCTCAGGCATTGTTAACTAATAAACTTAGACAATGCACTACCTCTTCTTTGTTAATAGACCCTTGGCGTACACTGAATCAATCTGGCAGAGCATTTACCTTTTTTTCCTCAAGAAATAAATCATACTCACGAATTGATTTTCTGTTTGTTTCTTCCACCCTTTCTGAAGCAACATCCACAGCAGACACCTTGCCCATGTCCCTTTCAGACCATAGTGGCAATTTTCTGCAGCTCTCATTAACTGTCTGCCCACAGAGGGCTCCTCGGTGGTGCTTTTAATCATACTTTACTATGGGATGAGGGGTTTTGCACTCAGTTCAGATACAAACTGGCTGAGTTTATCTCGTTTGTCCTAGGCTTGGTTGACAATCCGCGTATAATATGGAATGCTATCAAAGGATTCATCAGAAACAATGCCATCTCATATGCCTCTTTTGCTCACAAAGCATGCCTTAAAAAATATCCAGTCTTGAATATCAGTTGGCATCCTTGGAAAGGGAGAATCAGCACTCCTTTTCAGAAATCAGGACAATCAAACTTGGCGTCATTAGAACTGAACTTAATCAGCTGTGTAGATATAGAGCGGAGTTTCTAATTCGGAGGACTAGGCAAAATTGTTATTTAAATGGTAGTAGACATAGTCACTTATTAGCCTTGCGTTTGCATAGCAATGAGAAGTCTGCCACTGTCTCGGCTGTGAAGTCTACATCTGGTTAAATCTTGATGGACAGAAGTCATGTTAATGAAACATTTCACTCTTTCCTTTATAACTTGTATATGTCTGAAGCTAAACACACTTTAACTGACTTCTCCTCCTTTCACCGTCCTCTCAATCTCCCACATTTGCCTAGCTCAGAAGCTGCACCCCTAGCCGAGGCAATAACTATAACTGAGCTGAAAGGTGCAATTAACTGTATAAAGGTAGGTAAGTCACCGGGATTAGATGGCATTCCTATAGAGTTCTATGTAACCTTCTGGTCAGTCTTGGCTCCCTTCCGATTAGATACAATGAACTATTCAGTTGCCCAAGGCACCTATTTGGAGGATGTTAACACAGCAGTAATTACTCTTCTGCTGAAAAAGGACAAAGACCCACATTGCTGTTCCAGTTATCACCCATTGTCTCTGACAGGAGCAGATATAAAGTTGTATGCAACAGCATTAACACAGAGACTGGAAGTATTTATGACCAAGCTTGTTCACCATAATCAGACTGGATTTATCAAATCACGGTCGGCAGCTGATAATCTTCGTCATTTACTTCATATTATCTATTTCACTGACCAAACTAGTTCTCCATGTGCGTTTTTTCTCTGGGCGCGATGAAAGCCTGTGGGAGTACCTGTGGTCTGTGCTGGATTATATGGGGATGGGTTCTGGTTTTATTAACATGGTCAAAGTCCGGTACTCTAACCCTTTTGGCAGTTGTTCTGACCAATCGGGTATGTTCTCAACCCTTTTCTCTGGGTATAGGGCCCGACAGAACTACTAGCGCAGACTGTCCATCAGTCAGAATTGATCATTTCTATCAAGGTTAGGTCCACTCGTCACCACATAGCTCTTTACGCAGATGACATTTTGTTATTTCTAGACAGTCCAGCTCTCTCAATTCCACATGTTCTTACACTTTATATTTGTTTTAGTTCACTCTCGGGCTACAGGATTGATTGGGGCAAGTCAAGCCTTCTTCCTGTCAATTTTGAGGCCAACCAGTTACATCTCCCGCATGTCATCCCTATTGTTTGCACTATTAAATATCTCAGTATAGACATTTACTCTGACCTACACAGCACCGTCTCCAAGAACTACAATAATATCCTTTCTAGAGTTATTTCCAATCTATCTGCCTGGTCACATTTTCCAAACTCTTTACGGGCCTGTATATCAGTAGTGAAAATGAACATCCTTCCTTGCATAAATTTTTACAGCTCCATGATCCCTTTGCCTCCTCCTCCTGGTTACTGGGACAAGCTTAATTCTACAATCACACAATTAATTTGGTTGAGTAAACGACCTTGTGTCAAATTGTCCACTTTACAGTGTCAGAAGGCTGATGGGGGTCTCTCTTTTCCTAATTTCTAATTACATGCCCAATCTTTCACTTTATGTCCACTGAGTGTCTGGTTAAATCCGGAAGCATTAGTCTCCTGGAGATGCGTTGAAGAAGCACTTGTGGCACCTTATAAATTAAAAACCCTTATTTTTAGTGGTGTGCCTATGAAGCAATAGAAACTACATTTTGGTCCGATTGTATCACACCATTTATTTACATGGTTGAGATCAGTAGAAAGAAAGACTGTGTCTACTAAAAAGTGGCACTATCACTCTCCTCTTTTTCACACTCACATTCTCCTGTCTGGTGGTACTCCCTTCTCTTGTCCTAACTGGTCCAGGAGTAATATACAAATTTGTGACGATATCTTTGATGGCAAGGGCTTGAAATCCTTTCAGGACTTTAGGACCTAATATAATCTTCCCGACACCTCTTTTTTTCATGTATTTACATATTAGGTCCGCTCTCTGTGAAAATTACCCTTATACCCTGTGTGTACACTGATCTATCCAGATGGCCATCACCACAGCTCTGTTTCCTCCATTTATTCTTTTCTTCTACAGTTTTCTTATACTCCACTTGGTATGACTATTATTTGAGCAAAAGACATCTGGTCTGGACGGTAATGCACAAAGGAACATGATTGAATGATTGCAATTATGTTTTCAATGAGGGCAAAAAGAATGATGTTTTTCATCAAATTTTAGATGGATTCAATCACATGTGATGTTATTGTGGGGATTATTAACAAGTACCATCACTGGATTCTGACAATAAGATTGTCATTTGGGCATTACACTGTCTCAAGCTATATAGCTTTTAATAAGGGTTCAGTTAGTGTGGATGAAACAAAACACTCAATTAGCTTCATTCATATTATCTCATTATTAGATGAATGCGTCATGATGATAATGTTTAAAATGTTTTTTTTTCACCTTTTGAGTGCTTTATAAGGTGTGCAACAGATCACAATGGACATTGGCATTTAGATTTTAAGAAGGTGAAAATATGCCATTTTGATTTCTTAGAATTTTTGGCAGTGAGAACTGCAATAATAATAGATATAATAGAATAATAGAATAGTTTCAATATCTTTGTTAGTTTCTACAGGGAGTCAGTGGTTTGGCTAGGTCTTTCTATATTTTCCAGAATACATGCCAGCATTCTTTAGTAACATGCACATTTTTGTAGGAAGATCTGGTTCCCAAAAATTTTTAAAGGATCTATTTAGTAGCTCTTTCTGTAACACATTTACAATGTTTATTAATGCCTGAAAATTTAATATTCAAACTTTACACATACATAGGTTCTGTATCCACATGATAAGAGATGCCTGTTTTTGGATCCTTTGGGATAAACAGCAGCTGATCAGAGAAGATGTCAGGGGACCACAAGGTAAATTTGGCTCTCTCTGGTGCCTTACTGAAAAGCAAAAGCTAATGAGTGTGCTTTCAAATCATACGGCAGAATTTTCACAAGTATTTCACTTTGTATGTCAGAGCCTTTATGCGGAAGAAGGGCTACAAAAGTTCAAGGTGGTTCATGCAGCACCCTGCCTCATTCTTTCCAGCAAGACACAGTATCATGTGGTGTCCTACCATTAAAGGTTAGTACAGTATTTGAACTATGTTTTAAACTGCAAAGTCATTTTTAAAATGCTGAATGACAACTCAGTTGTAAACATAAATCTTTTAAATTGTTTTTAGTTACTCAGTGCTATACCAAACAAATTTCTCTTCAGTTTGCAGAAAAAAATTCTTATTGGAGACACTTTATGTTTTGACACCTCAGAGAAAGAGGTGAACAAAATGAGGCTGGATATAGCCACCACCCTCCTCTGGGAATCTGGTCTGTTTTCTTTTTTGATGGTCATAGATTATCTCTTTCTTTTTAAATCTAAGACATAAATTAACAAGAACCAACCTAATAAAATCTAGGATTTTAAGATAGCATGGAGAAATAATTATTAATAAACATTTGTTAGTGTAAAATATTTATATAATACTTCTTGGTTAATATTTAAGCTCTTTTTGTTTTTGCAGACAACCTCAGCAGTGTGTGCTATTATTGTGGTAGTGAGGATGGAGACACACAATGGGTAACTTTAAAAATTCGAGTGATGATTGTTGCATGACATCTTACCCCTCTCTCTCCCTACCATTTCCTGTAACTCTCCACTTTCCTTTGTGTAATACAGACAAAAATGCCATTGTGCAACACTCACAAACACACACATGCATGCATGGACACAGACACTCACTTTATAGAGACGGCATCACCTGAACTGACTGTGTCAAACCACTTTCAGGTGCTTCCAGCTCTAGAGCCGGAAGAGACAGGGGAAGCAGGTGGGCCCTTGGGCTTCAAGGAGCCTCCTCCCCCCAGGAAGAGGGAGGTTGTGGTAGTGGGGTATTCAATTATGCGAGGTATAGACCGTTACGTGTGCACGCAAGATAGGGGGTCCTGTACAGTGTCTTGCCTGCCTGGTGCCCAGGTAGGGGACCTCCCAGATTATATGCACAGGCTTTTGGCCCCAGTCGGGGTGGATCCAGTGGTCGTGGTGCATGTTGGCACCAATGATATAAGCAAAGGTAGGAGGGCTGTTCTGCAGAAAAAATTCATAGAAGTAGCAGATAAGCTTAGAAGCAGAACGTCCACAGTAGTATTCTCTGGAATATTTTCCGTGCCATGCGTGAGCCAGGGTAAGCTAGCTGAGATAAGGACATTAAACATTGATAGATTTCTTCAGTGAAACCTCAGGTTCTTTCAGAGTCGAATGATGAGGCAGTTTCCTTAAGCTTAAGCAGTTTATTAAGACAGAATGAAGATGTTACACACGGCCGGTTCAGTGTCTGTCTGTGTCTGTCTCTGCGCCCTTCTTTTTTTTTTTTTTCCTTTTTTTCCTTCTGAGGGAAGCAGGACCTTTATCTATGGTCTTCATGCAGACTCCTGGAGTCAGAGGGTCAGACAGCCTTGGTGAGAGCGAGTTGTATGAGATAGGCAAAGAACATGATGTGAGGAAGCAAATAGCAAGGACAGAAAGAAACATAAAAACATAAAATGTAAAAAATATAAAAACTATAAATGAGTGAACTAAATAATTAAATAACTGAAAATTAACTAGGGAAATCCCTCAGTCCCCCTTGTGATTCCATGGAAAACAAAACGCACTGAATCATGAATAACTGCGTAACTGCATCATGACGATAACAGATTATAATAAGGAAATGACTGAGTAGGATATAACTGTAAGAGAAACTCAGCACAAAGCCTTGAATCTACTATAGGTTCTAAAAACCATGTGAGACACTTTGCAAAACCAAATCATTATATCAATCAGAATTAATCAATCATCATTGTCAGATTTGGTAACCATGTATATTTGCATAGTCCACCAGAAAAGCAAATAAAAAGCTTGACAATCCACAATGTGTGTGTGTGTGTGTGTCTTTTGACGATCAGTTGTGTCATTATTGATCTTCTGGCTGGCTAAAGTCTGTGACTTTGTCGCCCAGCAGTGTAGACAAC
Organism: Mormyrus iriodes; assembly: GCA_011763525.2. Lineage (NCBI taxonomy): Eukaryota > Metazoa > Chordata > Actinopteri > Osteoglossiformes > Mormyridae > Mormyrus > Mormyrus iriodes. Next base: position 6,013,304 of record JAAGVU020000025.1, read on the forward strand.
TAAGGGAGAGGTTACTAAGCACATCACCTTAGTGCATCAGGAATCTATGGTCTGAAGAATATCGAAAGGAAGATTGCATTGGAGGCTAAGGATGATGTTAAAAGTTTCTTACAATATTTTAACTCGAAGAGAGCTCTAAAAGATGAAATCACTAATCTTCACTAATCTTATAATTGAAAATGAAATTGCTATAGTTAATGAATTTAATGATTATTTCACACGGGTATTCACTGTATATGAGTAACGTACCAACACTTATTCCTAATTTGGCTTCATCTATGATTAATATATGCATAACTGAAGCTTATGTGCTACAAAACTTAGCTAAGCTCAAAAAAATTAATCACAGGGCCCTGATGGCATCTTACCTATAGTTTTAAAAGAGATGAGGGATATTATTTGCCGACCTTTAACTTTACTATTCAGACATCCTTTTCTGCTTGTGTGGTATCTTCTGATTGGAAGTATGCTAATATAAAAGGGGATATAAAGAAATCCATCGAACTATAGGCCACTTAGTTTAACCTGCATAACTGGAAAATTAATGGAAGCTATAATCCAAGAAAAAATGGTAGATTATCTGGATTCAAATAACATTCTGAGGGATAGCCAACATGTATACGGGAGAGATACATCCTCTGATTGATTAACTAATCTACTTGAGTTCTTTGAGGAAGCTACAAGACAAATAACAACAAAAAGGCCTATAATGTGATCTACTTAGATTTACAGAAGGCATTTGATGTCGTCCCCCATAAATGGCTCCTCCTTAAGATCAAAGCAGCAGGGATTTTAGGTACTGTAGCAGCTTGGATCGAAAACTGGTTAACAGACAGAAAGCAGCGGGTAGTTATTAGGAGCACAATGTCACAGTGGGCCTGTGTTCATAGTGGGGTATCGCAGGGTTCAATTTTAGGACCACAATTATTCCTAATTTACATTAATGATATTGACACCAAAACATACAGCAAACTGGTTAAATTTGCAGATGACACCAAGGTGGGCGGTGTAGCAGATACCGAACTAGCGGCACAGAGGCTGCAGCAGGATCTTGATTTAATTAGTAGCTGGGCTGAAACCTTGCAGATGAAATTTTATATAGACAAATGTAAGGTAATCCATGCTGGGAGCATAATTATAAACTACAGATATTTTATGGATTCTATTGAAATAAAGGTAGCTGATTATGAGAAAGACCATGGTGTCTATGTTTATGCTTCCATGTCCCACTCTCGCCAGTGTGGGGAAGCAATTAAAAAGGCCAATAGGATGCTGGGTTACATCTCTAGGTGTGTGGAGTTTAAGTCAAGGGAGGTGATGCTAAGACTATACAATTCCTTGGTAAGACCCCATATTGAATATTGTGTGCAGGTTTGGTCACCTTTCCTTAACAAGGACATTGTGGCCTTAGAAAGCGTTCAACGTAGGGCTACAAGAATGATTCCTGGTCTTAGAGGAATGTCCTTTGAGGAGAGGTTAGCTGAGCTGAATCTGTTCAGCCTTGAGCAAAGGAGACTACGGGGGGACATGGTCCAGGTATATAAGATTCTAACAGGTCTGGATGCTGTTCAAAATAGTTCAATATACTTCAATATTAGTTCAAATACAAGAACTCGTGGCCATAGGTGGAAATTAGTGAGAGAACATTTTAAACTGGATTTCAGAAAGCACTTCTTTGGGTTCTTTTAAATCAGAGCTAGATTATTAGTCTAGACCTATTAGTCGAATTCTTCCCAAACGAGCTTGATGGGCCAAATGGCCTCCTCTTGTTTGTAAACTTCTTATGCTCTTATAAATACGTATGTTTGTGCATGGGTGTGTGTGTGTGTATGTGTGAATGTATATAAAACCTGAATTGCTAAATCAGGGTACTCTCTGCTATACATTGTTTAAACATCAGTCTTGCTGTATTTTTTGGTGTAGATATCACTTTTATTGTAGTAAGAGTAGGCATAGATTTAAAAACTTGTCAGGAAAATATATAAAAGAATTTACTTATTTATTTTCCAGATTTGTTGTGACAGTTGTGATCGGTGGTTTCATGTCAGCTGTGTTCAACATCCTTCAGTGGACAAGGAGTACTCATGCCCAGCATGCATATGAATATTGACTAGCCGATAGGTATTAGAGTGCAATGCAACTCCCATAGAGAATCTCGTGCCCCCCCACTTCATTAAACTGACGTGTTCTTCCAAAGCTCCCCCCACCTCCCCCAGACCGAAGAAAGGGCTCCAGGAGGGTGGTGTAGAAGATACCGAATTAGCAGCACAGAGGCTACAACAGGATCTTGATTTAATTAGTAGCTGGACGGATACCTGGCAGATGAAATTTAATATAGACAAATGTAAGGTAATCCATGCAGGGAGCAGAAATATAAACTACATATATCTTATGGATTATATTGAAATAAAGGTAGCAGATTATGGGAAAGACCTTGGTGTATATGTTGGTGCTTCCATGTCCCACTGTTGCCAGTGTGAGGAAGCAATTAAAAAGGCCAATAGGATGCTGGGTTGCATGTCTAGCTATGTATAAATTATGTATATGTATGTATAGCTATGTATAAATTTCTTATGTTCTTATGTACATACATATAAATGCATGTGCATGTGTGTGCAGACTTGTCTTGGATTGAAAATGTCACGCCAGTCAGCTGACCAAAGTGTGCAACCCTGTACTAGGTCAGCACTGTTGCTTCTGGGTCCATGGCTCCATGTATGTGGTTAGTATGTTCTCCCTGTGTTGTGCAATTTCCTCCAGATACTCTGGTTTCCCCTCCCAGTCCCCAAACATGCAGAGGTTAATTGGAGTTACAAATTGTCCCTAGGTGCACATGTGTGAGTAAATGGTGTATGAGTGTGCCCTGTGATGAGTTGGTTCCCCTGTCCTGGGTTGTCCCCTGTCTTGCACCCTTAGCCGCTGGGATAGGCTCCAGACCCCCTGTGACCCTGAATAGGATAAGCGGTTACACTGACATTGTTTTGTAATGATTTGTGAGATACTTTGCATTTTAGTAGTCAGTTATTGCATGTTAGATTGTCATGTACATATATGAAGTGATTTCATGGGCACAGATTAAGCTCATTTCAGGACAGAAGACTCAAAATGTCTTTTGGTTCAGTACTAGACTTAAGTCTAATTTGTGTCTATTTATGTCTGTAAAATGATCTTACAATGTTCTATTTGACCAATTAGCCTATCTCTTTTTCAAGATGCATATAACAATTCAAGAAAGGCAATCTGTGCCTACCACCTAGTCGGCTCCTATGGCTGCCGCCTCAGCGGCTCCTGCCTGGTCACCTGTCCGCTAGCCTGTGGCCATTGCCCAGACGGCTCCTGCCTGCCCGCCTGAGGCCGTCACCCAGACGGCTCCAGCCGACTCCCCTGTCCATTCACCTGTGGCCATCGCCTCCCAGACGGCTCTTGCCTGCGCCCTGCCCAGGGGAACCAGTTGCCGCCGGTGCGACCGCCGCGCCCTGCCCAGGGGAACCTGTTGCCGTCGTTGTGACGTCCGGGCCCTGCCTTGGGGAACCAGTCACCACCGCTGCGACCTCCGGGCCCTGCCTAGGGGAACCGGTCACCACCGCCACGACCTCCGTGCCCTGCCCAGGGCATCCTGTCACCGCCGTTGTGACATCCGAGCCCTGCCCAGGGGAACCGGTCGCCGCCGCCATAGGTCCCTCACCCTATGTCTATTCGTCCCTTGGTATAGGTAATGTTCGGTCAAGTTCCCTATGTGGTATGCCCCAGCCTGGTTCTGTTCCTGCTGTCTTCCTAGTTCTCCCATCCAGTGTCTGCTGTTCTGCCCTGGTCCGACGTCCCTGGCCTTGCCCCGTGTCCTGACGACATGTGCCTGTCATGTCCTTTGCTCCCCAGGCTCCCCCTCGGTTAGGGTGGCGCACCCGGAGTATGCGCCTTTGGCAATTGTGTTAGACAGTTTTTGTGCTGTGATGTCACACATTGTAACAGGACTGACTGTATTCACTAATACGAGGTAATACCACAATTAAGAAGTAGCAATGTTAATGTCCCTTTAGGTGTACCAATATTTTTGTTAACCCAGCAGTGATTGTTGTCCATTTACTATTTTAATGACGTGGAAGAATTTAGTAGAGGGTTAGGAGACTGGTTGGTAGGTACTGTGGTTACCAACTTCACAATTTGAATATTGAAGGTTTGAATATTGAAAGGTCAGATAAAGCCAAATGTCAATAAAATGTTATTTCTATTTGGTTTTGTTGCTACCCCCCCCAAATCATAGTGACTACTCATGGTTTATTAAATTGACATGCATATGAAATAACGCCCGTCTTTTAATTTAATTCTGCTTGATTAAGAAAAATTATTAGGATTATTGAGAAAAATAAATAATTTTTGTCTTTCTTCCTTTTCTCTTTTCAGAAATGCTAATTTTGTCACGTCCAGCCCCGCCCTACCCGTCTTTTCCCGATGTTTCCCACAGGCGGGGCTGCTAATTAGCCGCGCCTGTTGCTCGTCATGGCTATCTCGTGTTCTTGCCCCATGTTAATCAGCCACAGGTGCCCCTCGTTTCTTACCTGGTGTTCCTCTGTATAAAGAGTTCCCGTGTCTCCTGGTTTACCTTGTCGGTCACTATCATTGCTTGTTGTAGTGTAGCTTGTCCTTGCAAATAAAGTCACCTCACAGGGTTCCCCAATTCCAGTCTGCCGCTGCGTCCTGCAAACCGGCTTCATGCCTCGCCGTCCAGCCCGCAGTCATGACACATTTGTTGTGCCTGATTTTGCCACAATTCATTTTCTGTTTCTTATTCTGCAAATTTTTATACTACGTAATAAAAGTGGGGAAAAAAAACTCATTGCAGTCTGTTATTGTATTTATATTGATACATATAATCACTGAAAATCATTTTAAAAAGTTAAATTTTAATACAAACATAACTTCAAATTCAAAACATACATACAGTGGTACCTTGGAACTCGAAGTTAATTCATTCTAGAAGGCCGGTCAAATTGCAATTTGGTCGAGGTCCAAGTCGAATTTCCCCATAAGAAATAATGTAAATTAATTTAACCCGTTTCAGATCCCCAAAATGATTGCCTGATTAAACTTATCGACCTACCTACTTAATGATAAAAAGAATTAACAACCAAAATCTGACCTAACATACATACATGAAAAGCACACATACAAAAGCAATCAACTGTAAATAAATGATAATCCCATACTTCGAAACAAAAGCAAACACACGGGCACCACCTTCAAGTTTCACTATAATTTTTTAAGTTCTACACTCACTCTCACTACTTTACTGTATCACTAAATGTACTGGAGATAAAGCACAAAAATCACACCGAACACAGCTATCGGACATCGAACTTGGTCGAGAGATATTGCGAGACTCACAGCGATTCATAGGCATAAGCATTCCTGTAGGTCCGTTTACATTTGCTTCAGTCCATCAGAGACGCTTCTCTATCTGTGCAAGTTGTAGCAGGTCTGTTTTGTTTGGTCGAAATTTCCGACTACGAGCTAGTAAATGATACTGTTTATTTCTTGCCTTCTATTTTACCAAATGCCCCACTAAATCCATTCCGTTTGCCCTCTTTTCCTGGCTTGCTCTGCGAATGGCCACAGTCTGTTTCGAGCGCCTTTCGTGCGTTGTCAGATATTCAGATATTCTTAAGTTGTTTTGTAGGACGATTTCTGATCCCGTGCCTCGGTCTAAAACGGTTAGGGTTCAAGCGAGACAGACCTACCCCTTAACATGTATTCTTTTAGCACTGGTTCGCTGCGGCCGCAGACGCTTTGCTTGATAAAACAATAATTCAAAAATAGTTTGACAGATATTTTTCATACTTACAGGTATTGTATGGATGATTAACTGTAATTAAATTAATGAACTTTAACTGTGATTAAATTTTGCGACAAATTTGCAGTAAAACTGAAGCAACTGCGCTAGTAACAGAAAAACATGAGGACTGTCCTTGTGAACTGGATCGGTCTTTTTGTTATTTTAATGTCAGTCGATGGGGATACAGTAATATTTTACAGGGCTGCACGCTTACTTTAAGTGGTAGCACTGTGTTAGCAGGGTAAACATTTCAGTTGCTCAAAGAAAAAATTATTAGCATGCAGACAAATTGAGCAAAACGAGTTTTAATTCACATTCAAAAGTTTTGAAATTACAATTAAAGAGGATTCAGAAAAATCATGTTTATAATTTTGAATGTGATGTGGTACGTCAGCAATGACAAATACTCAGTATTCACTATTACATCATGTTACAATGTTATATCCAGAGAATAGATTAGCTGAACAAATGCAAAAATGTCCACCCTTAAACCTTTAAGAGAGAAACATCTCCTCTGTGGTGTCCCATATTCACTGATGCCCCATCAGCACCAAAGCCAATCAGTTTCTCTATCCAACCATGGGTGTCAGCGCTCAGAAACTGTACAGTTATACTTCTCGGACGCATGTACCCCATTCTTGCACCAAGTTACATCGATAGAAGTTTAGAGTACCTCAGCCAATCCCGATGAAACACCGCACAACACCTCCATCACCGCTATCTTCACGTTCTTTTCTTTCTCTTCTGGAAAACATGACATTCCACTGCCTTTTGTAACACACTGCCCAGATAGTGACATGAAATTTAGTTATGCGTGAAATGATGTACATGGGTGCTGCAAATCGTGCCATATTGCGCACGCGCAACCTATGACGTTCTGGAGCTGCAGTTCGGCAGCGTCGTAAAGTGCAATGTGGGATACGCATGCGCAGACATGGCACTTGCAAATCGTGCAGGAGCTGCAGATCGGGCGATAGCCCTAATGCAGCTGTACCGATAAGTAGTACTCAGTTTTTGGTGAGTTACCGAGGAGGCTGTTAAACAGATAACTTACTGAATTATAAATAAGTTCGGAAACCCTCTATATTCAGAAACAGTTGTCAATTTTATTAATAAGCCGTCTGCGTATGTGTCCACCATTTGATGTATGATTTAGATTTTTCTGCCTGCTCAGTTAATTGTGTTGAATTGAACAAAATTAGATTTTTTACAAGACTGTAAACAGCATTTTACAGCGCTCTTAATGCTACTGTTTTAATATTTCACACAAAGCAACTGCGAATTTTTGTTTGACCGTTAATATAAGTAACATTTAACCTTTAATTTAAAATTTTTCATTAAATGTGCAGACTTTTGAAGGCAATAATGATTAACCTGTTGGTCAAGACTGCACACACTCCCCTGGCCCTCCGGATGGTCGCACCAAAAGCAAGCGCTAGACCGTTCTGGGGTTGGTTAAATGCCGTTTTCAACAAGTAAGAGACCGTGTTTTTAACATTAAAATTTCTAAGATCTTTGGACGTTTTTGCTACAGTACAACGTCTGCCACAATCCACACAACAGACGAAGTGAAACGGCTTCTTTCTGAGAGATGTCTTTAGTAACTGGAGGGAAAGAATGCTAGCTCTCCATCTTTATGCATACTAAAAAAGAGTACTACTATTACTGAAGATGTGTCCAAATGTAAATGTAACCTGGATTTTTTTTTTAGAGTGGATTATGATCGAATTAAGAAAGTGGGGCCAGACCGTGCTGCATCAGAATGGCTTTTGCGATGTGGTGCCAAAGTGAGGTATCAGGGCTTTGATCGCTGGCAGCAGGACTACAATGGGTTGCCCACTGGCCCTTTGGGCAGGTACAAGATCCAGGCCATTGACGCTACAGAATCCTGTATCATGTACCGGGGATTTGACCATTTGGGTGAGTGTCAGGCATTCTTTCACGGGAATTAAAAAGCAAGCAGCAACAATCACTGGTAATAAATTTAATTTCAACCACTAACCCAAGTGACTGAAGAACATCGAACCAGAATCAGTTATTTGTCAAAGGCACGGTAGAGAGATTGATACTGGGGAGGACACAACTCCATAATTGAAATGTATAGGTCTATTTATTTTTGAGGGTTACCCTCCCCCCAGTTGTTATGCTCCGGTTCCCTATAATTTTACTGTATTGGTCCGCTGCTGTTACTGATGCTTTGATTTTGAATTATTGTTTTAACAAGCAGTTTGACAGATCTTTTTCATACTTTCATACTAGTATTTTATGGGTGAGGAACTGTAACTTGTTAAATTTTGAGACATATCGCACCAAAATTACAGCAACGGCCGTAATTTCTCTACAGCAAAGAGAAATGTGAAATGTGAGGCTTATCCTTGTGAACAGGATCAGTCTTTTTATTATTACTGTTAGTGGTGGGCGATATGGTGATATTTTACAGGGCTGCAGGCTGTTTTAAGTGGTAGTACTGTGTTAGCAGGGTAAACATTTCAGTTGCACAAACAAAAAACCATTAGCATGCAGGCAAGTTGAGCAAAACAAATTCACTGATGCTCCATCAGCACCAAAGCCAATTACCTTCTCCATCCAACCATTGGTGTCAGCACTCAGTTTATCAAGTGCTACTCTTGTAGCTATCTAAAAAATAACATATTCAGTAAAAATGCCATTCAGTTACAAATAGAGGCAGCAGTTTAAAGTCATTTTACCTAATTACATGCAAAATGGGGGTAATATTTTATTTATATGTCTTTGGGTCAGTCATGAGAACATACTCAGAATACCTACAGTACCAGAGGCTGCAATTTCAGGACTGTGATTCCAGGACCTCAGTTTTAAGAATATATTGGAAGTATAAGTATACACAAATACATTACCATTAAGCAGGACTTAAGTGAAAACTCCCTTGGCAACACGCCTTTAAGATGATTAAATTAGGCTAAATGACTGGTCAATTAAAAAGTCATTCTTGAAATTAAAATTAATTAAAAAAAGAAACAGTTCAAAGGAAGTAATGTGTCCTCACAGTCCTAAGCCACAGTGCATATATCTGTACTCCTAGGAGAGTGAGACAGAGATGCCCTCATCTTGATGTACTTCAACTGACCGATACTGAATGAATCACATGTTTCCGGGTGAAACCACTGTTTTGAATTCTGGCTTGTCCCATATTTTTGTGCATGTACATAAAGTTTATGCATACACTAGACACTAGGGCAGGGGTCTCCAATGGAGCTATCTGACCAGAACCCTTGGCCTAACTGGGAATCGTTCTACACTTAATGTGGTAGCATGGTTCCAGACTGAGATCATTTGGTCGCATTTTGCCATCATTTTTTGAGACAGTGCGACTAAATTTTACAACTGACTTGATAAATTTTGTAACGTGTAGCCTTCAGTCTGCCACCCTATACAGTTTGGCATGGAGAACTGAGTCATTGAAGGACATTGGCTTTTACCTTGACCACATTTTACACCTTGCTTTTTGCAAGCAAGCTCACTCTATCTTTTTCTATAATGTTAGCATGCCCAGGGGGGTTGGGCAGCCAGTTGACCTGGGAGCTATGGGTTTTTTTTCTCCCTACTTGGGAGTTTTTGGTTCCTCTACTCTTTTGTCATCTGGCTTTCTATCTTTCATTTCTTTGTCTTTCCTTTTCCGTGTTTTTGAACTATTCTGTATAAATAATGCAGGAATGTCACAACACACCTATGTAAACTGCCTTGGGGACAGACTGTTGTGAAGGGCACTATGTGAAAGTAAATTGAATTGAACTAGGCACACCAGTGTGACATGTCTTTCTTCCTTTCTTTTTTTATTTATTTTCAGCCATCATTGTAAATCACATGAAACACCAGGAGAGAGCAAGGATAGGTGTGTAGGGTTCTGTATTTAGAACTGCTTCCAAATTAGAATGGTTCTAATTTATTAAGAACTAGGAGTGTAATAACTTATTTGAATTACAGATTCACTTATCGATTCCTACATGCATATTTTTAATCAATTATGTATGGGTCAATGCATGACAACTCCGCTTACACATTTGCACCGAAAATGTATTTATTAGTAGAACTTTTATTTAGGCTTGGGTGATATAATGGCAGCACAGTACACCACAGTTTTTCCTTTCATCAAAACTGTAGCTTGGGGGATTTCAAAATACTGGAATAGTGTTGCATTTTAAAATTCAGTTGAAATACTGTATACCTGAGTGTAATATCTAGATGGTATGAGATGGTATAAAATACTGCCTACTACTGTTAAATATTTTGGTTATATATGACCCAAGCCACCACCTTTAGTTCATTAATACTCCGTTGCTAAGACCGTAATCCAGTTGTTAACTTAGAATTTGCCTGCTGCTAAATTCAAAGGCCAGTCTTTATGTACCAACATCTAAGCCAACTTTGTAATAATAAACCTGGTTTCAATTCAGTTCAATTTATTTTTATATAGGGCTTTTCACAATAGTGCCACCCCAAAGCGCTTAACATGATATTTCAGAGAATAGGAATAAAATAGGGAAAAGGAATTGACAAAGAATGTAACTAAAGAAAGAAGGAAGGCCAGATGACAACAGAGGAGAGGAACCAAAAGACTCCCAAGTAAAGAGAAAAAAAACCTCTGGGGGTCTAAGTTCAACTGGCTGCCCAACCCCCCTGGGCATGCTAACATTATTGCACAAAAAAGTGTGGGCTTGATTGCTAAAAGCAAGGTGCAAGCTGTGATTATGGTCATGCTAAAGTCCAACAATGAGTTTGTTCTCCATGCTGGCCTGTGTAGGGTGACAGACTGGAGGCTGCACCCACGATGTTACAGTTCATGTAACACCCCCTGAGCTGGAGTCCTGGTTTGGTCCCATGGATGGGTGACACTGTGGATGTGACTTATGAATGTAACATCGTGGGTAACTCTGTTGTGAAAGGCGCTATATAAAAATAAAATTGATTGATTGATTGAAGCAGAGCTTCCCTTGTAGTCTTAGAGCAGTCGCCACTGGTCTTGACAGAACTCCAAGGGATTCTTTAAAAAGCTTAGTGGGGATTGGGTCCAGTGGACAAGTAGTTGGTTTGGTCTTATTTATAATAGAAATAGAAATATACTTGACTATGTCTCTCGGCTGGCCTGGGAACGCCTCGGGATTCCCCCAGAGGAGCTGGATGAAGTGGCTGGGGAGAGGGAAGTCTGGGTTTCCCTTTTGAAATAAATTCAAAAACATTAAGGGTGTGTTCACATTCCACTTGCACTGGACTTAATTTTGGGCCATTTGAACATGTTTGAAGCCTACTGTTTGTAATTTTATCAATAAAGTAGTTCATAAAATGTTCACTACTGAAGTTACTCGGTAGCAGAGGTTCAGCCTTATTTGTTAGATGAGCTATTGTTTTAAAAAGGTAGCGAGGGTTATTTCTGTTACGATCAATAAGGTTGGAGTAATAGGCTGAATGTGCCCTGTAAAGGGCTTGCTTGTATCGTTGCAAGCTGTCGGACCATGCTAACTTGAACACTTCTAAATTAATAGTTAACAACAATTAATAGTTGCTCAACCATTAAGTTCTTCTTCTGTTGTTGGTTCATCCACTTTATTTCTGATATTGTGTTGTTTTCTATCACCCTCTTTATTTCTCAAATAATCCATGCACTTCAGTCTTTTTGCCTTTCTTTCATCCTTTGCAGATAACTCTGTATCCCATGTAGCCAATACATGGTCCATGTTGGTCTTCCAAAAAAGTCCTGTCTTCAGCAATAGCAAATAGCCATGAGTGGAAATTAGCGGGAGAACATTTTAAAGTAAATTTGAGGAAGCACTTCTTTACACAGCGTGTAGTTAGA
>JAAGVU020000025.1:6025063-6041537 GCA_011763525.2 Mormyrus iriodes
TCCGATTTAAAGGAACCCAGGGTTTTAGCCTGCGCTACACTAGCAGGAAGACTATTCCATACTCTAACTACACGCTGATTTAAGGGGTCTACCTAAATTTTGTGCTGGTGCTCCTAAAATTTTCAGTAAGGAGAACCAGTGCTATTAGTGGAGTTTGGTGCTCGGGGTAGATGTGCGGGTCTTTAGGGGCAGTGACTAGCAATAGGTTTGGAATAATAGTTATGGCTAAAAGCTTTGGCAGGGACATAAGTTTTGTGTTTAGCAAACTTTGCTGCTTCAGCATTTTTAGATTATTATTTTTTTTTTACATGTTTCTATGGTAAACTGAAGAACAATTATAAAGATTTCATAAGTTTCAAAGGCTTTTATTGGCAAATAAATCAAATTTATGCAAATGTCATTGCAGGTACAGTTTTGGATCTGTTCAATTGTACATTACGTGGATGAAAATCTACAGTTAATGTTTTGGGGAAGTGAAGAAGACTCATCAAAGATCAAATATAATAGTTAATAGTGTAACAAAAGAAGTGTTACCCTGTTCACAATGTTAAACCTCATATTTCATTCACCTTTCTCTTTGCTATTACTAGTGCATTGTTTCAATTTTGATGCAGTTTGTCTCCAAATTTATAGCCGTCCAGATCTGCACCCATACAATCAGGTCAGGGAGCATGCGCTGAGGCAACATGTTGCTGCACCCACCACATGACAAAGCGCCTTAGGATCCTGGATGGCGACCCCCCAGGTTGACAAACTGTCCAGTCCCACCCTCTGGAAATGGCCATCCATCTGTCGCAGCCAGGTGTTACATGGGTCTCCCCTTGGCCTGGTCCAGCCGCTCGGCTTCTCAGCAATGAGGATCCTACAAACTGGTTCACCCTCGGGGAAACACGCCACATGGCCATAGTGCCGTAACTGACGCTCCCTCACAATGCAGGTAATGTGCCTCATTCGGGGGTCCCCAAGCAACCATGCATTTAACAAAAAGTCAGACCAGTGGTACCCAGGGATTCTCCGAAGAGACGGTATCGAAGGAGTCCAGTCTTCGTCTCAGCTCACTGGATAGGGTCAATGTCTCACAGCCATATAGCAAGACGGAGCACCAGGACTCTAAAGACTTGGACCTTCATCCTCTTGCAAAGAATTCGGGAGTGCCACACACCCCTTTCCAGCGACCTCATGACCCCCAATGCTCTCCCAATCTGTCTGCTGACTTCATAGGAAGAGTCACCATAGACATGAATGTCACTGCTTAGGTAAGTGAACCTCTCGACGGGGTCTACATTCTCCCCGCAGATACACTACTGAAGGCTGTGCCTAAGAAGTCATTAAAGGCCTGGAACTTGGTTTTTATCCAGGACACTTGCAATCCCAGACACTCAGACTCCTTGCTCAGTCTCTCAAGAGCCCCAATCAGAGCCTCCATTGACTCCATACAGATCACAGTATCGTCATCATATTTGCACCTGCGCTCGATGAGAACCCTCAGTGCCGGGATGCGGTCGATGGCAGACTTCTTAGGTGTAAAACTAGACTGCTCCGGTTGCTGGGAGGTGAGCAAGTGGTCACGGATCCTGTTGAAGATGACCCTTGCAAAGACCTTGCCCGGCACTGAAAGCAGTGTTATCTCCTAATTATTGCTGCAATCCAGCTGGTCACCCTTCCCTTTCCAGACAAGAAGTCCTGTTTTCCAATCAGTTGGGATGACGCCTGTCTCCAAAATGGAAGCAAACATTGGCCGCAATACCAGGAGGACAGCCTTACCACCAGCATGGAGAAGTTCACCCCGGATACCATAGATCCCTGCGGCCTTCCCTAACCCCAACTGATTCACCACCTATACAATCTCAGTGAGATTGGGTGGTTCACAGCTGCTTGGAGGATCAGCCTCAAGAACAGTGGACCCAGAGATGTCCAACGTCCTAGCTGGAGGATCAGCTTTAAACAACTGCTCAAAGTAGCTAGCCCAGCGGGTCACAACTGCAGTGTCATCCATAAGGACCGTTCTATCACTTGCCCTGACTACAAGTCTCCGAGGAACAGATTCAGATGTACATAATGCTTCGATTCCTCTGTAAGCAGGACGTGGGTCGCTGAACCACAGATGGGGTGTCCCCTGCTCACATATTCGTCTAACAAATGCCTCCTTATCTGCCCTTGGAGCCCTCACAGCTGTCCTCCTCAGTACCTGATACAGACTGGAGTTGTCACCAAGTCATGCGCTGTGACTCCTCTTGATAATATTCAGGGTGCCCTGTGAGATGAAACACCACCTTCTGGGAACACAGGCAACACAACCCTCAGCATCCTTCAGGGTCTTATTACAGAAGGTCTCCCACATCACATAAGAGTTGGCAGGCCCACACAAGTCTGCAAGTTCCTCACACAAATTGCATGTGAACTCAACAGAAACAGCTTGGTCTTGGAATCTAGTTAGGTCCAGCCTCCTTCTCCTAGTAGGTGGCAGCTTACTGGATCTAAGTTGAATCTTCAGAGTAGCAACAACAAGTCTATGGTCAGAATTTACAAACTGGGCACTTTTGTAGGCCTGGCAGTTCTGCAGGAGCCTCCACCGTCTGCCCACGAGGATGCGATCGATCTCCTTTGCCACACCACCAGTGTTGGAATACCAAGGCCAACGATGCGGCTCAGGGCATTGGAACCAGGATCCACCGACATGAAGTGCCTTAGCTTGAGTCTCATAATACGCTTGTTGAAAGGGGTGACATCAGCCACCATCAGGAGGAGCTGATCCGGCCACTGCAACAGATACTCCCTGAGTATGGCAGCCATCAGAGCGACCAGACCAAAAGTACGTGTACCCACCTACAGAGATCTGGCCACTCCCTGGTCTGCGTACCTCAGAGAGTGCCGCCGTCGAAATGCAGTGTTTACGAAACTCCCCCGACAGCAGAGGAAGATGGTCATCTTGCCGGAGAGACAACACGTTCCACGTGCCTCCCTGGATGGGCCGCCTTAAACTGGGACCCAAGTGTTACCATGCAGTGGGCGATGCCTCAGCATCAAACCTGCTCTAATCCCCAACAGGCCTGACCCTGTTAGTTCTCCAACGGTTTCGACTCTTCCAGGGATGAGGCTCCCGAAGGCTATCCCCTTCATGGTGCGTGCCACATGGTGCAGCAACCCACATACTCAACTCTGCTGCTCAGCCCACAAATGCATTGTCTTTACAAATGTGGCACCATTTAAAAGGGAAATAAACAGGCCTTTCAGCGGTAAAAGATTTATTGCCAACATAAACCCATAAACACAAATTTCCTTACAAACTATGTTTAGCACAGAAGTTCAGTAACGGCACAACTCGGGTTCTGATCAGACAGGGCATTCCTCCCAATCACACTGTTCAGGTTTTTCTGTCGTTTGTTACATGGAGCGGCATGGTGGTGCAGTGGTTAGCACTGTTGCCTCATACCTCTGGAACCTGATTTCAAGTCTCCACCAGGGTTCTCCTTGTGTTGTTGTGGGGTTTCCTCCCACAGTCCAAAAACATTCATGGTGTTCACGTGTGAGTGAATGGTGTGCGAGTGTAACCTGCAATGGGTTCACGTCCCACACTGGGCTGTTTCCTGCCTTGTGTCTGTAGCCTCTAGGATAAGCAACGGTTCCCCCGTAACCCTGAACAGGACAATTGGTTTTGGAGAATAGTTGGATAGCCACACAAGAGTTCACTGTATAAGCACAGACAACAGTCAGAGCCCATCTCCCGACTTGACATCGAAGGGAAGTGACCCTCTTGTTCCCTGGATAAACTCCAACATACTGGCGCTGAACTGGGGGGCCGTGAGTAAACCCACACCATTGGCAACTTCACAGTGGAATACAGTCCAGCCAGGTGGTTGGTTCCAGAGCCTGAATCGTGCATTGAGGCGAGTCCATGCTTTGGGCTATGCCCAGCCGGGCCCCATGGATAGAAGCCTGGCCACCAGACGCTCACCTTTGAATTTCCCCCCCAAGCCTCATTCCAGGATGGGACCCATGTCTCCTGAATCTGGGGTGTGTTTCCCAAAAGTTGAAACTATGCAACTTGAATGGGTCCAGCTATGTAATTTGCCAACGGGAGCTTTTGGGAAGTGCCCCCCCCAGGCAGGGTCACATTGTCTTTGCTGTAACTTTCCATGGGAATCTTTGCGAATCATACTTTGTCCGGCCACTCACCTAGGACCAATTTGCCTTGGGAAACCCCACCAGGAGCATTTGATCCCCGACAGCATAGCTCCTAGGATCACACACACAAACCCCTCCACCACGATAAGATGGAGGGTGGTCATCTTATAAAGATACCTGAAATGATACCATATCATACTACAAGTATTTTTTTAAGAAAAACAAATAGGCTTTTTATTGCAAACTGGTGTTTACCATTTGACAGGATTTAATCATCAAGAAAATTAGAAGGCCAAGTATAGACTGATAGTGTAAGAACCCACTTGCAGTCTATCACCAATATAGTGTCAGAAAAATTATCAAAAAATAGAAAATAAAAGGCTGGAAATATTTCACTGTTGCTTCAAGATGGATATGAGAGAATCTTTTTTCTTTTTTTTTTTCCTTTTAGATGGTCTGAAATACTTAGAGGAGATACGGTTTAACAAGTGTGTTTATATGGAAGATACTTGTTTAGAGAAACTGAGCAAAATTGAAAACCTACAGTGCAGTCTACGCAAAATGGAGCTCATCTCCTGTGGCAATGTGACTGACAGAGGCATCATTGCCCTGCACAAATTCAGGTATGTGAAATCTATGTAATATAGGGATCTATAGATAAAGTTGTGGCCCAAAATATCGGCACCTGTTCACTTTACTCCATTAATTTAATGGAAAAAAGTAGGAATTTACTAATACTTAGTTCATTGCATGAGGAATTCTAAAATGGCCCAAACTATATTCTTGGCTCCTTCTAGAAGTCCTTAGATTTCAAGCAGGTGATATTAACTTACTTGGACAGAATTCACCTGCAGTTCCTACAGTATAAATTTCTGATTAAGGAAAGGACTCTCCTCTTCTAAGCTACTGTATGTAACAGTGAGCATAGAGAACAGAAAGAAAACCAGAGACGAGTCAGATGAGATTGTCCATGCTTGACTTCAGTCAAAGTGCTACATCTCCTGAGACCTTGGTGTTCTGTAACCATCCTCCTTAGATATGGCTGCAAGAGAGAACTTGATCAACAGTTTCTGTGAAGCATTGTTTGAATGGTGCACAGCTATTAAAATATTTGTAAGATATATGACAAATCTCTGCTATTTAGGGTACCTTTAATAGCTGGATTTAGTAGGACCAGTTGTTTATGTGGTTTGCTGTAGAAATCTGGAGCACCTGTTTCTCAAGGACCTTCCAGGGGTGAAGGAGGAGAAGACCATAAGGACACTGCAGACAGCCCTGCCCAAGTTGACTATTATGGAGGAACTGTTGTGAGTGTTCAGTGTAATCAGTTTTTAAACTGAAACACTTCATAAGAGCTGCTCATAATGGACAAAAATAAAATGCTCAGTATTACTTGGTCTCTGAAGTACTAGGAAAGTATCTGAAACTATGTAATTCATTTAAGGATATGTTGTTTCATCAACAATAGGGCAAAGAGAAATATGAAACAAGTGGCAACAGTCAAGAAAATCATATATTCTTAGTATTTTAACTTTTTGTCAATACTATATTGCTTTTTCAGATTAGGGTACAAACATTTCACTGTCAAGTTAAAACGCTGTCCATAAAAAAACAAGTACTCTATGTCTTGAAAATTTAAATGATTTGAATTTGTCATTTAAGTCTTGGTTTGAGTTCTTATTTTATGGATGGCCATGGTGAAAGCAAGTTTTTGAGTTATACACAATGTGCCCTGAGTAAATGTAAACAGTTCACTAAGGTAAGAACTAAAGTGCAGTGCTGTAGCCCATATGTTTCTTAGCCATTGTCACAGACCATTTTTATTTACTCTAAAACACACAATCATAGTGTCTTTGTAAAGGAATTTGTCTGATGAAAACCTGAAATTCCAGTACAATCCAGTTCAAATGTTTGGCAAAGTTAACAAAGCAATATTTATCATTTTCACAATATGCTGCAAATGATAGAGCAGAGAATTAGTGGAACCACAAATCCAAAGAAAACTGGCATATTATTCTGACAGAGAATGCTTTCTGTAAACAAGAACAACTTTATTCATGGTTAAACGATATAAACTTTTAGTAAGAATACGGTAATTGGGTTTATGATGGTTATTGTAATAATTTTTGCCAATCTGGATGCTTATCCTGTACAGGTTGTGGAGGATTTGCAAAGTGATGGATGGGTAGATCAACACCAATTTCAAACTAAATTCGTTAAACACATTTGGCATTACCCAGTTTTTTTATTTAGTTATTTTTTTCTTCTTCAAATAGCATTAGGTATCAACAGCTTTTAGGAATGCTACGAATGAAAAAACCTACTATATTGTGATAGCCCTTTAGCAAAATGTCTCCTTTTGCCACAGTTAAGGACAGCATATTATCTCAGTTTAGGCTAATCAGTATTTTACTTAATTATATTCAAGGAAAACATGAACTCAGACCTTGTTCCTAACTTGTTTCATTTTAATTCAACAAATGACCATTTTTGATGAAAAAAAATGCTTTGAGATATAATGCCTTTTATACACAGCAGCTAGCAAAATTATGATAATTCAGAGTGTTTTGTTATGAGCTTTTACTATTACAGATACATGGCTCAACTATAGCTCTTTGTAAAGCTGAAAAGAGTACTACTGTTCCTTGCTGTTCATGGAAAGCAAAATCAACTTCTGTAAGTCTCTTTTTCAAGGTCAAAAATACATCTCATGATCTGCATTTTTTACATTTGGTTTTTGGGAATTTAAAACATTTTTGAGCTGTTGAATGGATGTGCCAAATTTAATCAAAATCAAAAAAGGTGACGCAAAAACATTTTTGGAAATTTGTTGAAATAAAATGGAATGACCCTTTGGTTAAAGGTGTATACCCTGAGTGATGGGCCTGTAACATTTATTACTTGAACTGAGGATCAATAAATCAAATGCCTTCAATAATGTTATATATTCTTGGAATATTGGTCATATTTTCATTAAGATTATGAACCTTGACATTAGTTGTTCACAATGTTTATATTTAAGTTCAGAGTTAGTCTGTAATTTGTCCCATATGTGTTTGTATATATTCTTGAAATACAAGAGGTATTATAAAATTGAATTAATTTAGTATAAAATTATTAAATTGAAGAAAAATGCACATATAACGATGACCAAGCTTTAGAACAGAAAGCTCTACAAAGCTGCTTATTTAATGCACACTGAGCAAATGTAATAAACCAATACAGTTTTAATTTATACTATATTCAAATGCTCAAAGTAAAAACAATTCTATATTACAAAGTCGTAAATAATGCAAAGCTCCTCGGGAACCTTTTGATAAGTAGTTCAAACTCGGAGAAGCCGTGTCATGTGTTTTCCAGAACTCTGTCGCCGGTTAACACCGTTAAAGTAAATATACTTGTAATTCAATAAATAATTTACATTAGCCCATTAAACCACATATTATGAAATTAATATTATTTCATGTTTTTTCTTAATTTCCAATTTAGATTAACATTGTTGAATTACATCTGTTTTTCAAAGCCACATTTTTCAATTGCCAATTTCACTTTAAAAGTATAGAAAATATGGCGCATATGCAAACCTGATTATAAATTTTACTGCCCTTTATTACAGCAATACCCACAAACTAGCTAAAGCAGCCTCAGAGTTGGTGTCACACCTGTCACCCTGTAGTCAAAGGCTGTCCTGTGTGTACGTATGAAAAGGGGCATATGCATGTGTATACAGAACATCCATGTAAAGCACTCAGTTTTACTCTGCATCTCCCAACAAAATGAAGGCCCCATGTTCTGTCATGATTCACCTGGTTCACCACCAAAAATCTTCTTAGTGTAAGCATGACGTTGAACTAATAACTGTTTTCATGGCCAGCGAGTATATAGAGGTTGCTCAGAGCTGTGGGGTTTTCTGTTGGCCGACTTTCCAGGACCACCACCCTGTCAGAGCAGAAACAATTGTTATTTGCTTTGTACTTCTTGTGTTTCTGATATTCATTGTGCTTGACCCCTGTTGCTGTTTGATTGCTGATTTTGCTTAGCCCTTCATGGATTTGGTTATTTTGGGTTTTTACAGTCACCCCACCGTGACCGGGATACCTAAGAAGACCCATAAACACACACTCAGACACAAGTACAGGTGCTATGCAGAACTTTCATTAAACAGACAGATAAAAAATCCAAAATCGGGATATGCGACTTAATATCCCATATTGGGCTGAACGTTCATACGCAGATTATAAACTGAACCTGATGTAGTGCAAAGAAATGATAGGGTCAGGGGTGTTTCTCAATATGTGTACTTGACTGTCATCTTATGTCATCTTCCACTGCCAAACACTAGTTCCAATATTCAAGAAAAGAAGTACAGAGAACGGTGAAAATCCCCGGATGTGGTTCTTGATATTGAGAAACACCCCAGATTGGGTCATGAAAAGGTCGTGAAATGAAGTGGCAAATCGGGTACTGTTGTAAAATATACCGTAAAGTGTAATGCTGCACATGCGCAGACACGCAAATCAATCATGCACGGTCAGATATTACACAAAGCAAAGTTATCTGTAAACTTTGTTGGGCCACAGTCGACACTTGCTGAGGTAATATGACAAATATATTCAGCCAGACTTTGTATAGTATTTCAAATAAAGTTTAACTCAGGATTTAATAACCATTTTTAAAACAGTGTCTTTAATGCAAAATTGTGTTTTAAATGATACTAATAGGTAAGTCCTTAGGCTTGTTCAAGTGAGTATTTTTGACAGTACAATTCAAAATTGAGAAAGATCATGTGAGTTATAAAGATCGCAATATGATTTTTTGGGAAGACTGCCCACCCCTAACCGCATCAAGTAACATCTGTATGACACATACACTATCTTTTTCTATTGTGAAATGTCTGAATTATATAAAATTTCAGAGCCACCTCATCTTGGATGTGCTGCATGACCAAAGGAGAAAAACTGGAGGGTGTCAGTGTATTCGTAAAGCTTGTGCAAAGCTGACCTCCAGTGACATGATGTGAAAACTCATGCGAGTTAAGTTAGTTTATAACATTCATTTCATGTAATTTTGTGGTGTGTGTCAGAAGGCATCATGACATTCCATGACGTACCCTAATCTGAAAAAGCATGACAATGATATTCATGTAATGTTTGCTAAAAATAGCATGAATATTCAAGGATATCCTGTACCTGTCAGATCCCAGCAATCGGAACACCCTACTTTGATCAGAAATCTCCTGGGTTACCTATAAATGAACAGTAAGACAATTTAATAAATATTCAGTTTCTGAAAGTCCTGACTATTTAAAAATGATTACTAATGGTTGCAAAGACACAAATACTTCAAATGCAATTTTTCATTAACACAACCATACCATTCAATTTTATATTAATGAAGTAAATCTGCAGTTATACTTACTATGCTTTACAGAGAAACACAAAAAAGCAAAAACACGAAAATTTAATTATACAGTAAGTTATTACTAGAAATTGTCAGGTTTGTATGTTCTGTGCTTGCCCAGAATGCTCTTACTGCACAAAAAAAGACAAGATTAGGAGAACTAAACTGCCCTTAGTTTAGGCTTTTGTGTGTGACTGTAATTGACTAGTATGTAGTCCATGTAATACCCTGCTTTGTGCCTTCTATTTACTATATCC
The DNA here is from genome assembly GCA_011763525.2 of Mormyrus iriodes. Classification (NCBI taxonomy): domain Eukaryota; kingdom Metazoa; phylum Chordata; class Actinopteri; order Osteoglossiformes; family Mormyridae; genus Mormyrus; species Mormyrus iriodes. The sequence continues at coordinate 6,034,846 of JAAGVU020000025.1, forward strand.
CATGCTCTTAATGTGACACTATACTGAATAAGCAGTTATGGAAGATACACTGTATGGACAAAAGTATTGGGACACCTGTCCATTACACCTACAGGAACTTTTATGACATCCCATTTCATAAGAACAAAACAACATAAGTTTACAAACAAAAGGTGGCCATTCGGCTCATCAAGCTCACTTGGGGAAAATTCAGCTGATAGCTTAAAGTTGTTAAAATCTTGTCTAGCTTTGATTTATAGGAACCCAAGGTTTTAGCTTGCACTGCACTAACAGGAAGACCATTCCATCCTCTAACTACAATCTGTGTAAAGAAGTGCTTTCTCAAATCCAGTTTAACATGTTCTCCCGCTAATTTACCACAAGTTCTTGTATTTGAACTAATATTGAAGTGACTATTTGGTTGAATAGCATCCAGACCTGTAAGAATCTGTTATACCTGGATCATGTCCCCCCGTAGTCTCCTTTGCTCTAGGCTGAACAGATTCCGCTCCGCTAACCTCTCCTCTAAGACCAGGAATCATTCTTGTAGCCCTACATTGAACCTTTCTGAAGCAGCAGTGTCCCTTTTTAAGTAAGGTGACCAAACCTGCACACAATTTTCTAGGTAGGGTCTTACCAAGGAATTGTATAGTCTTAGGTTCACCTCCCTTGATTTATACTCCACACGCCTAAAGTAACCCAACATCCTATTGGCCTTTTTAATTGCCTCCCCACACTGGCGAGAGTGGGACATTGAAGGATCAACACACACCAAGGTCTTTCTCATAATCGGTTTCCTTTATTTCAGTGGAACCCATAAAATATCAGTAGTTTATATTTCTGCTCCCTGCATGGATTACCTTACATTTGTCCTCAAAGAACTCAGATTTGTTAAACATTACCTACCGCTCCTAAATTGTTTTGCAACTAGTGTGTTTTTTTGTGCTGCTCATTTTTTTTTCTCCTGTCTCTCTCTCTTTATAAAGCTGACTCTGGGAGACACAAGAATTCCAATGTGTTCGTACTGTCCTGTACCTGTGCAAATGCCAATAAAAATATCTGTAAATCCATGTTGGCTATCCCTCAGAATGTTATTTGAATCCAGATAATCTACAGTTTTCGCTTGGATTATAGCTTCCATTACTTTTCCAGTTATGCAGGTTAAACTAATTGGCCTATAGTTTGATGCATTGCTTCTATCCCCTTTTTTGAATATAGGCGTAATATTAGCATGCTTCCAATCAGAAGGTACCACACTAACAGATAAGGATTTCTGAAACAGTGAAGTTAAAGGTCGCCAAATATCCCTCATCTCATTTAAAACTATAGGTAAGATGCCACCAGGGCCCGGCAATTTATTTTTTTTGAGCTTGGCTAGGCTTTGTAGCACGTCAGCTTCAGTTATACATATATTGGTTAAAGAAGAAGCTAGATTAGGAGTAAGTCAATGTGTTACTCGTCCTCTACAGTGAATACCTGTGCAAAACAATTATTAAACTCATTAACTATATTGATTTAATTTTCAATTATAAGAACTTACTATTCTGCAGATTAGTCACTTCAGCTTTTAGAGCTCTTTTGGAGTTAAAATATAAGAAACTTTTAACAACATCCTTAGCTTCCAATACAATCGTCCTTTCGAAATTCCTCTTTGCGAGTCTAATATAACTTTTTAACTCACCCTGTAGACTTAGATACTCCTGCTTTATTCCGAAATCATTAGTTATTTTCCATTTGTGGAACAGGGCCCTTTCCCTCCTAACTTTATTCTTAATTTCAGTAGTAAACCACCTTCGTTGCAGTTTCCTAGATTTAGTTTTGCTGGAAACAGGTATGAAGTCCCCTTGCCTTTGCAATAATCTGCTTTTTAAAAATTCCCATGCCTCTTCAACTATTTTATTATTTAACTCCACCCAGTCTAGTTTCAGAATTATACCATTAAAGTTAGCCTTCCTAACATTGTATACTTTTGTTTTGGAGTTTGCTCTTCGGACATTAAAATTAACCACCAATATAACCATGTTATGATCACTACCACCAAGTGGACCTCAAGTTTTACAATCCTATCCTGGTTATTACAGAAAACAAGATCGAGAATGGCTTCTCCTCTGTTAGGGATTTTAAATTGAGTACAAAAGCAATCCTGTACCAATTCCACTATCTCAAGTTCATTTACAGTAGAGCCAAAGACTATGTCCCACTGTATCCCGGTAAATTTAAATCACCCATAACTACCACAGCCATTTTATTACTCATAATCCTGATATCATTGTATAACATTCTGCTTTTCTCCACAACTACATTATGTGCTCTATAACAAACACTGACAATTAGGCTATTTATTAGAGTTTTTTGGCGTCCAGTTTTCCCATATACAGTAGCTTCTGTAGCTTTATTTTTATCAGTGAGCTCCCTTGCCTGCAAGTTTTCTTTTACATATAGCCATGGAAAAAATTAAGAGACCACAGTACAATTTATTGTTTCACTCTCAAATCTGAATTTATGGGTGTGTGTCTGTGAAAAGTTTATATGTTTTGCAAACTGCAACTTTGTTCTTCTGTGTTTCTCATTCATGAAGGGCTTCTTCCTTGCTTTATGGGACTTCAGTCCTGCTCTTAGAAGCCTGATATGAACTGTCCAAGCAGTGCACTTCACAGCTGCACTTAATGTTCCCCATTCCTTTTGAAGGTCACTTGATGTCATCCTCAGATTCATGAGAAACTGTCAGATAAGTTAATGGTCATTTCTGGGATAAGAAAGTGTCTTCCGCCCTTAACCTGGCTGGTTTCCAGTCGTTCCCAGTGTCTCCTGCTTCATCTTATTCTTGTGTACTGCCGTCTTAAAAATTTTGAACCTGGAAGCAACCTGCTGCTCAGCGTAGCCTTGAACTTGGCAATGTGAGGCTTGCATGCAATTCATGAACTGACTTATTGCAAAGATATTGCAGAATGTTTTCGATGCAGCAGACCCACATGAAGAGCGTAAAAAAACATATTGCAGAGAAAAGTTGAGCCATATTAAATGATATGACAGCTCTTTTAAAATGAATGTTACTATCTTTATTAACAGCTACTATCAGTTTAATAATAGCAGCGGCACAGCTAGGGAAGCCAGCAATTTACCGGACACTTAGGGAAACACGCTACACACACATTGTCAGGCCTGCCAGCTTTCATGCATGTATCTGGCGTGACACTCAGGCTTTCAGACTCTCACGTTCATGCAAGAAATCTTATGGCAAGTCAAAACAGTCGTTACAAAATATCAGATTTGGTGCCATCTATTCCCTTTTTTGTCTTGACTCCAAATATAGGACTACACCACTTTTTAAAAAAAAAAATTCTGTCCTATATTCGGGTCAACACGGTACTTAGAGTCAAAAGTCTATGGGCTTTAATGATGTGATATACTCTTCAAAATCAATGTGCTTCATTTTCATTTTAGAAGTCAGATGAAGACTGAGGAAGATCAACATAAACTTGAAAGGATCATCTACTTGCCTCATTAGATTTGAAGCTTTTTCCCTGCATGCCATGTTTCCAGAAAGCCAAAACACTATCCTGAAGACATACTGGCAAGGAAAAAAAGGTCAACGTCTTTAAATTAAACAAGTCAACCAATGCTGCAAAATTTAACATTTAAAAACATGATATAACAATCAGCGATTATGATGAAGTACACTCTTACCAACAGAATCAATGCAGAAATCAAAGCTCAGTTCAGAGGCCAGCTTCTTGTTCGATTTCAGCTTCCCCTGCAGATTAACTATTTTCAAATTGTCTACAAAAAATACAAATGGAATAGGTGAAAGAAGATGGTAGTGTAGTGTGGAGTTTGAATGCTGTCCCTGTTTACATTGAATATCAGTGTATACTGGTTTCTGCTTAAGTACCAAAGACAATTTGTTTTGATCAATTGAGTTGATAATCCTATACCTGGATGCATGTTTCAATGTCCCCCAATGAACAGGCAATCATGCCCAAGGTAAGCCCTACATTGTGTTTGCTGCTTCCTATTATAAACTATAGATTAGTGGTTCAGAAAAATTGGTGGACAGTTGGAAAAGAATCAGACTTATAAGAAAAAAGTTTTTCTAATACTTATCTTAGATATTTGAAGTATTTACTTCCCCACAAAATTATACTGACAAACTTAATATTAAAGCTAAAAATAAGTAATGAAAAATGTAATCTAAATATAGGCTACTCCTTTTGGCATACTTACTGTCCAAACAAACCAGAACAGTGTCTCTTTCAAGTTGAGTTACATGGATTGCATCCATCTGATGTCCACCTGCAATATAAATAAAAATTGTGATGTAGCTGCAAAGTTCTCTGCTAAACATTTACTGATGCAAGTGAACTTGTGAAAAAGATTTACAAGTAGTACCTGATCCCATCTCTGTAAACCATGATGAAGAGGAGTTAAGGTTGATGGTTTCAAAGCGAACCACCTGACCAGGCTCACTGCCTTGGCTAATAGCCACACATACCAATGGGTACTCTTGGTCTGGAACCACTAGCATCTCAAATACTTTAAGAGGACTGGGCAGGGGAAAGTCAAAGTGCTGCAAAATATAAGAGGCAATAAATAATAAGTATAAACCATAAGACCTCAAAACTACTTAAAACTCATCAGACTGACAACGTTGTGGGATGGGGGGTGGAATGTCTCTCTCTGTAGGAGAAGATCATCAGTTCCATTTATCTCTGATTGCTTTATCAGTGTTCTGTTTGTTTCATCCACAGTAATATGGACTTAAGAATTACTCAAATGTCATAAGTCAGACAAGATATGTTCACTGTGTGCTTTATATATATTTTTGCACAATTCTATAGACACTAGAGATTGTTCAGAGGGAAACACCCAGGAGAATTTTCTAAAATAATTAAAGCAACTGATGCCAGGAACAATGTTAAAGTCACTTAGATCACATTTTTCTGCCATTTTGATGTTTGATCTGGCCATTATCTGAAGCTTCTGACCTGTATCTGCATGTTAGTGATTTTTTCTCTTTTTGCAACTGCAACTATATTTTAGGGATTATTCCCCAACCGTCTTGCATTAAAAATTAATGTTACCATTATTATTTTATCTGTCCCTGAACATGAGAGTCAAAATTCAATCTTACCAATCTTCCTCTGCTCCTCAAGGTACCAAATGATATCTCATATTCTTTATACCATGTATGCATCACTCACTGAAGTTAATATTTTAAATTTTAAATTCATAATTATATCACTTTTTCATTATGCATACCACTATACTCAGTTCATAAGAAACTTGGACAAATTTACAATAAAATACTGGGAATAACATTTTAGACTAACCTTTATGAGCATGAACCTCTGCATGGGCTCGTACCACTGGAGCAGGACTATCCCAGACTGCAGGGCCCCACACAGATACTTGTGCCCTGTGTAGGGGTTCCTCACTGATGGTAGGGAGTGGGACCTCATTAAGCACAGACCTTAAGCCCTGCCCTGTCCCATTTTATATGCAGTAAGACAGCAGATAACAAATAACACATTTACACTGCATATTTATACAGAATAAAACCAAGGTGACAACCCAGAAAATGAAAAAAGGAAAGGGAAAGAAAAAGAAACAGAAACATCTTCAGTACTTACCAATACAGCACTTATGACAGCCTTTTGTATCAGGAATTTTGGTTGTCAAGGCAAACCTCCTGAATTTAAATTTTAGTGTTACGAAGGGAAGAGTGCAGAACGGGATGTCAAATTAGTGGCCTGTCCACAATTTCTGCTGAAGAATTGTCTAAGAAATTGAACATTGTATGTTATATAAGTACATATTCATTCCTTACCTGGGCAAGATCTTATCTGGAAGGCGATGAGTCTGAAATTGTGCTGCCAAGCCTGGCTTTCTCAGTTGTTCAAAGAGTCCAACAAGGTTATGGGAATATAGCTGAAAGGTCTTTCCTGCAATAATCACAAAGGAGAAAAAATATAAGCATTTCCACTTCAAAAAACATTAATATGTGGAGTCCTCTAAAAGCAAAAGAACACGTGGATAAACTGTGGTGTCAATAAAATCACAGTACTTTTGAAATGAATTTTCTTCAGTAGATATATAGCTGTAATAGACTGCAGACACGGTTTTGTAAATTCAATGAATTTATCCATGATGATCGTTTAGTCTTTAGGTAAGATATATGCAATATACATGTCATCTGAGGCCAAAATATTTATAGTTGAAGTGTTTGAATTTAGCCTTTCTTCATAGTAGAGGTTGTTTGTACCTTAATTAAAAAAAAAAAAACTGTGAAATTCAAGCATTGGGGATGAGAGGTCCATTTTAAATGAGTACAATTACCTTCTGTTGAAGCCGAAGACATATAAGCAGATCAAGAAGTCAAGTCATGGCATGGTTGACACAAATTGTACACAAAATAAAGAGGCATTTATTTCAGGTGAGTTAATTTAAAAAAAGAAAAAAGAAAACTTGATAATAGACTAATAGCAACACATAACAGCATAGGTAACAGTACTGTCCCTACAGGATTTTCAGTTTTCCTGTGGTTTTTTCATTACATTATTTCTTTTCTGAATTCAAGAATCATGGCCTCAGTCATATACTGTATGTATGGCGTACCACTAACTTGAACCAAAAGACTATATATATATACACTCACCTAAAGGATTATTAGGAACACCATACTAATACGGTGTTTGACCCCCTTTTGCCTTCAG
>JAAGVU020000025.1:6043021-6058207 GCA_011763525.2 Mormyrus iriodes
TGATTGGTTGATTAGATAATTGCATTAATGAGAAATTGAACAGGTGTTCCTAATAATCCTTTAGGTGAGTGTAAATAATATACATGTTATATGGCACCAATTGTCAATTTGTACAATAAAAACAAAAGATCCCTACTTACAATGCTTGAAAGTTGTATTTTTGTTGGAAATTAATAATCTGTACATCACAAGTCAAACCATTAAACAAATAAAATTTTGGTCATTCTCACAAAATTGAGAATTTTAAGAAAAAATGTTACAATGATATACAGCATTTGTTTTTGTTTAGAGCAACTGATATTTTGACATTACAACTGGCAATGTTTAGGCATATTAAAATAATGTCACTGATTTGCTGATTTTTTTAAAAACCATTTTAACCAAACAGGTGGCCAAAAACCAAAAAACACAAAACTAGATTAAGTGTTTTAAATCTTTCAAAATGATTGCATGTAACCCACAATAAACAATCAATTAATATGATAAGGTGTACAGTACCAGTCAAGAGTTTGGACATGCCAAGCTGCCAGTCAAAAGTTTAGACACACCTACTCATAAAAAAAGTTTATTTGTATTCTCTACATTTTAGAATAGAATAAAGACAGTGATAGTGTGATAGTGTCACATCACATGACTGGACTACCTGACCTAAACACAGCAGAAATGATTTTGAATTAGTTTTACCAGAGAGTGAAGGAAAAGCGACCAGTGAGTGCTCAGCATATATGTAGGACCTCCTTCAGGGCAGCTGGAAAAGCATCCCAGGAGACTGCCTCATTAAAATGGCTTAGAGGAGAATGTAGGCCTTGCTAATGGGCCCAACCGTGGGATACCTCTGCCCAACCGAGGATTTGAACCGGCAACCTTCTGAGTCCCAACTCACAGAGCTGCCCCATCCCCATTTTTTTGTTAAATAATATTTTGGTCAGTGCATAATCTATATTATTTTACATAGTTCTGATGTCTTTATTATATTCTAAAATGTAGAGAATACAAATAAACTTTTTTATGAGTAGGTGTGTCTAAACTTTTGACTGGCATTGTATGTTTTTGCTCAATTTTTGGTTAGTTTTGTAATTTTTTTTCAATCCCCGTAACATTTGCACTGTATTTGATAAAATATTCTGTTTATTACAGAATTATAATTAACACCCCCAGAGGCAAAATCAACAACTTAAACAGTGAGAGTCCACAATTTGAGTTTGCCCTCAAACTAATTTGACAGAACAACAAATTTGAGAAAACTACTATAGTGGGGTAATGAGTTCATGAGAATGACTCATATACTTCCACTTGTCTTAACTGTACATTAATTTAGGGATTCAGGGGTCGATTCTCCCATCAAGCACTTAAGCCAAGAAGTGCTTAAAAAGTGAAAGTGTATTTTCCCCTCATCAGGGCAGACACTTAAGTGCATTTAAGCCAGTTTCAGAATGCACTTAAGGGTTGTTTACATGCAACATGCCCATGTTTTGGTGTTTCTTTGCCCAAAGTGCATATCTGGCCCAAGTGCACTTAAATCCCACACTTAACTCGATGGAAGAATATGCTTAAGTCAAAAAAGTGTGCAGCAAAGCACTTTTTTTACTTCAATACACGGGAGATTCGACCCCTCGATGTGCAAATATTTATGATTGTAAATTTTAATATTAAGTGCAATTAATCGTGGTTAATATGCTTTTTTTTATTGATTCACAGCCCCAATATATATGTATATACTGTTGCTATCCAAAAATCACATATGTCCAATTTTTGACGATTGTGATTTATTCTCCTCTCTCTACTGATAGCATGTGACATATAATTGACCAATGAAAATATGTTTTATGAAGTCATCTATTTAACTAGTATTTGTGTGAACTGGTTAACATTTGCATTCATAGTGTTGTTCATATGAATAACCTTATATTACTAATTTGAACAACTTAGGATTTATAGCTAGATAGCTAGCTAACTAACTTCATTGTTATTTGTAAATATAAAGCAAGAATCGTTTGTGTCTTGTTGACACTGAAATATTCGCTGACAACAATCCATACAAGTACACTTATAACATTAAATCATCCACTGATGGTTGTGTATATGTGTTTATATTTGTACTGCTAAGGGTGTCTCATTACACTATTTTAGGTTTATCCTGTAAAGTAGTTTCAGAGAAAATGCATGTTTTCTTGCTCCTGAAATAATCCTGGAGCGACTGACAGAGAGAAAAACCAGTGAGGCTATAATAATTTTTATCAAAGATAAATGTCTGTATGAGAATATGCAGAATATGTTTACATTCTTTTTTTAATCTGCTCCTGTATCTCCAAATGTAGCTGCCTATAATTTGACAAAATTATGCAATGAAAAACGGTAGGTAATAAAACCTTTTATCTTTTATCTTTAGTCTCATTGATATGTCCGGTGAGAGGCAGTGATAAGTATTGCATCAAAAAAAATTTATGATAACTAAGGAAACCGCAATATATAAATGGTAAGGATTTACACAAACACCCTGAATTTTATTTCACCCTTCTTACCTGATAAAGACATTAGGTTATTGTTGATGATGTAAAGCCAGGTGCATCTCCTTGGAAACAGCTAAAAGACCAAATAATACATTAACACTGAGGATCTGTTTTACGTGCTAATACAATTAGATATACATTTCTTGCATCAGACTGGTATTTGGACAATAAAACTAAAGGGTAACACTACAAAATGAGTTCAAAAAATGCCAAAAGTAAAAAAGAAATTATTCCACAACTGATATCTCACCTGTTCCATTGTGGCTTCATGCAGCTCATTTAAGTTCAGTGTGTATATTCCATCTTCAGTCCCAAAAATAAGGTATTGGTCTGATAAGAAATAAAATGCTTTATTGCAGCCAAAATGAACTCTGCAGGGAATTTCAAATAGTCTCATCTTGGAAAACATTTAGGCTTGTTTTTCTACCCTTCTAAGGTACAAGCCTTCAAAATGACAACCGACTGCATAAAGGATCTTCAAACACATCCCCACAAAGCAATTTACCTTTTCAAAGGTACTTCTACTTTTTGCTATGGCACAAAATGCAGTTTTAGGACTCATTTAGGGGTGCTTACCTTTTGTGTCAGGGTGAATCCATGATGTGGCACAGTTAATTTTCAGTGGACAGCCATCAAAGACTTTGGAAAAACAAGCACCCATCTAAAGTGACAGGCAGGCAGTTAGCATAGTGGAACTGGGGAAAGTGATGCATTTTTTCTTGCGAAAGTGATTTTTTAAAGCTTTTTTAAAAGGCAGATTTGAATTTTGTACCTGCCATTGATTCCAGGAAGTTGTTCATTTTTTGTGAGACGGTCTGAACTGTTACCCATTTAAAATAAGTATAATCACTCATTTGCAGTAATTCATAAATATTGATACCTTGAACCTTTGAATCATTGAATTAAACGATAAATCGATTCATAAATCCTTCAAAACCATTAATTCTACTATTTTGTATGTGCTTTAGGCAGCGGCACAGGGGAGATTTCTGAAGTGGGGGGACCATGTGCAAAAGGTCCTTTAAACTTATACAGCCATGCTTGATGAGGCATTCAGCATGATTTGGGTTATTGTTTAATACACTAAACATTTTGATTGACACTGGCCTACATACAATGTTACTTTGTTGTCTGGTATGGAGTTGCCAATCCCTCACAAATAGCCAATTGGCTAATAGCATTAAATAACAGACAGCCTTCTTTACAATGTGTTGCAAGTTAAAAATGTACTAATCCCAGTACGCTGTAATGTTACATATTATGTGAGGAAACATTCATAGATCTATTCCTTTATTCTAACAGACATAATTTCATATTATGTCAAACTTACATGAAGTCGCTATCTTCATTGCAGTAACATAAATTAGCCTATCAGAGATATGGGGAAATTATGTTGACAACTGCTTCCAACATAGGCTTGGTATAGATTAAACCAATTGCTATGCTTGTTTTTTACGGACTTCTTTTTTTTTGTATTGCATACCGCTTTGGTCTGTGTGACCAAAATTGCATCCGCAGGCATCACACTTATCCCGGAAGTTCTGGGAGTCTCCCGCAAATTGACAGCAGCTCCCTGACACCCACAAATGATGCGCAATGCCTTGGAAATCTGTCACTCCACTATTCAGCAGTGGTAAAATAGGGTGGCAAGAAGTTTTACTGCTGCAACCTCGCCCCAAATTTTACCACCACACTCTAGTCCCAATCATCAAATTTTGCCCTCCCACCTGCCCCTTCCCAATTGGCAATATATATGGTATTATCGTAATACCAGTCAAACACTGGCCAGCACCCTCACCCTCCCGGATGCCCCTCATCTGCCTCCATGAAATCAATATCCCTAAGGTGGGATGTCTGCATCTGGCACAACTTAGGCAGCTCAGTTATGAACTTGTTCAGGAATCAAAACACACAACAGCAGAATACAAACAGAAGAGCAAAGTCCCAAAATCTTTCAGTAAGTGACATCTGTGTTTCAGTTATTTATCATTCATTAAAATGGTTAGGTCAACATGGAAGTGGAAATCTTTTACTTTTTTTTATGCCCAACCACCACCCCCCCCTCTTCAAAGGACAACTTTATTTTTAGTTAGCTGAACAAGCAATCATTACATTAAGTGAAGCCACTCCAAATTACCCCATCCCTACCACCCCCCATTATGACAAAACAGTGCCCAAGTCAGCAGACGATACGAATATACAAATAAGACATGGCAAGTAGAACACACAAGACGTGATATTATAAGACTGTGTGGATTGACATGGGCAGACACGACACAACAAGAAACAACTAAGCCATACATACAGGATTTTCTGTGAAACTGTGAGAGCTTATGAGATGCAGAGGTTGGGGTATGATTGCATTGATGAGCGGTATTGTCAGTGTGTGTATTTGTGTGTGTATGTAAGTGTGTTTATGTGTGACATTTATTTGGTTTAGTTTACAGGCAAATCCAGTGCAATGCTGAATGGACTGGAGTATGGGGTTTGGTGCTGTAGGGTGGTAAATGTATATGTATTCTTTGAGTAAGTTTAACCATTGTGTGATAATCACCTTGTGTCTGGTTTTCTAGTTTAACAGGATAGTTTTCTTGGCGATAACTAAGGGACCCAGTATGGATTCTGCATCTTTAATTGTTGGGGTTATGTTTGAGAAATCTCCAGGACAACAAATGTAAGGAGATGGTGGAATGCTACAGTTTAGTGTAGTGGAGATACTGTTAGTGATTTCCTTCCAGAAACTGAATTGGTGAGCAGAGCCAGAGGGAGTGGAAATAGGTGTCTGGAGTGCCTAATGCACACTGTGAACATGTGTCCATTTCTATGAAGCCCATTCTACGCATTTTGTGCCTCAGGTTAGTCTCGTTAATCATAGTGAAGGTGTTCGTGCATATTTGGGACCAGAATTCAGTATTTGTTGAACATAAGTCTTTTTCCCAAGCTTAAATTGGGATGGAAATTGTTGTGTCTACACTGGATATTAGTTTGTATAATTTTCAGAAAATTTTATTTGTATCAGTTATATTTCCGATTTCATTATTCTACAAGTGGAAATGGCAGTAAACTGTTGTTTGGTATATTAATTTTAGATTTAAGAACAGACTTTAATTGGAGGTACTGAAGGTATTGTTCTTTCCCAATGTTATACCTTTGATCTAATTGTTGGAAGGTGACAAATGTGTTATTCTCAAAAAGGTGGCGGAGGTGTGTGATACCCCTTTGCTTCCAGATTCTAAAGAAAAGTGGAATTTTGTAGAGTGTAAAGTCAGGGTTATTCCAGATTGGGGTGTATTTACAATGCGTATGGATTGTTGTATGCTATGGGCGACTAGAGCCAAGTGGGGATATTTGAGTCGCGGTAGAGCTGCCCGTCAACGTAAAGTTTGTCCACAGTTAAAACGGCACGTTTATCCCTCTCCCGGAGTTGTTTCTGTATCGGGAGAAGTTTTTTTCTATGTTGTAATATTTCTTTGGGGAAACGGTCGTTGAGTCCATAAGTGGTACCTTCCAGTTCCCTTCCTTTACTTTTAACAAATTCTTTTTGTTTGTTCGAATTTGCTATGATTGCTCTCGGTCTTTCATGATTTGTGTTTTTGAGACCGACGCGGTGAGCTCGATGAAATGTTACTTTGTTTACAGTGTCCGGTGGAATTTTCAGAGCTGTTTGATTGCGGATTCTGGGTCATCGGGTGTTTGTTCGGGTATACCGGAGAAAATCAAATTATTGACATGCTGTGGTACTGTAGATTCAGTATACTTTCTTTCATCGTTTTATTTTCGTTGGGGAGCTGAAGGACTTCCGCTGATAGAGACTTGACTGATCCTTTTAGCTCAATGTTTCTTTTTGTAGCATTTCGATTTGAGACTGTGAGAAGTCTAAACTACATTTAAGATCTGGTGGAAGTGGACAACTTTTATGATGTGTAGGCTAATAGGAATGTATGCACTTTACTCTGTCTACGTACTAATGGAGATAAAGGGAGACAATGGGAAAGTGTGTGTGTGGACTCCTACCTGCAGCAACCACATGCTGTGAGTAGTTTGCAATGGTCGACACAGTTTGATGAGGTCAAACATCTAAGTATCCAACACTATTTAGGGATGCTACTTATCAAAGATTTGTTTTTTTTTTCTCTCACTTAAAAGTGGGGGGGATGGATCAGGATCTCTATATAACAATATGCCCCCCCACCATCTTTGTTTGGATATCTGTGATGGTTGACTGCCTCCAGGGCATCCAGGGTCAGCCCTGTAACAAATCTAGCCCTCCCTTGTATCTCCTTTCATAAATGTTGTGCCCCACAACAGACTACCGTACAGTAAATTATAGTGGCCACTGTGGACTACCAGGACATCCCCAATAGCTTGCTGCACATGCTGAATAATCTTTGTTTTCTCAAAAGAAAACCCAGGTCTGGGCTTCGTTGTATACAATATCTATGCTGTATGCCCAGTTCAGTAAAATATTTAAATATGACTGCACATCTTCCACTTCCCCTCCTTTGAAGGTGCCTGGTCATTCAAGCTCTCTGTCCTGATAGTAGTTCACCTCCAGCTCTGTTGCTTTTCTGATGTTATGGTGCAGGTAATCCTTGCTGCACCAAGTGACTTAGTTTAAGCATGTCATTTTACTGGTTTCACACTTAATCTCCTCTTAAGAAAGCAAAGAAAACACCTAAACCCTAAGTACTTGTTTCACTTCTATTATGCCAAGACGCCACTTAAAGAAGTTACATTAGATCTACAGTTGCTATGCAAGCTGTTGCAGACTAAATGCTTTGGCTTTGTGGCCAATAATACAAATAGAAATATAAATACAAAAAAAGTTTTTATTTTAATGTTTTAAATCTTGAACTAGATTTTCAACATTTTTCATTAGCACTGTTGTCCATGGTATATGATTTTAAATGAATTCCTCATATCTGTGAGGATCTAATGCATTGTACCCTTTGCTAGCAGTATAATATGAGTATTATGAGTTACATCACTGTTATCCTTCAGAAAATAGGCCAGCACATTACATGAAAAATTGTAGCAATACTACATTGTGCACGCATACGGAATGCACAAAAAGCTGTTTGCTCTGCTGATATGCATTGTAAGATCTGTTTTATAACCCCATGACATTTCACCAGGGGTATATTCCATTCAAAGAAATTACATCACCAACATCAGAATTATAAATATAGTGTATGGAATAAGATGATAGGATTCTTTAATCGACAAAATTTCTAAAACTTACCAGAACTTTAGGTGTTGGAGGAAGGCCATTAACAGCAGGCTTCTATTAGAAGATAAACATAAATGATACATTATTCCCCAACTCACATGCAAAACTCAACTACTATTCAGATCTCAGCATAAAAAGAATCACCAAATGTGATTCCAGCCTCTATTTTACTATCCTTAACCATATATTCATTTACTAACTGTGCCATGAAGATATACTGTGAGGAACATACTTAATTGGTTCTGTATTGATTAATATACAGCAACAAATTTGTGAAATCTGGAATATAAAGATTAAATCATCCTAGCTTTTATTTAAAATTCAAAGACACTCACAGGGAACTCTTTCTTCTCCTTCCTCTGTGGTGGCACAGGAGGCTGCTTACAATCATTTCCCCTCACAGAGGTATCCAAATTTTCATGATCTGAAGATAAATGGGAGGATATACAAAGTGACTATTGGAGTGAAAACTGCATAGACATCTACAAATATTCCCTAATGTCTTTATGGATACTTTAGATACTTTAAAGAAACATAAACAGTAAACTGGATCAAACTGCAGCAGCCTGCACTAATAAACTTAGAGAGACAGTGGAAAACATAGGGCCAGCTTAGCACCACACTTGTACATAACCTTGAACAACAAGCTTGTTTGCTTGTCTAGTGAACAATTGTAAACCAAAATGCATCACATTATTTGTTATTACAAAACAAATCATAAATTCACCGAAGAAAGGAAATCAACTTATTGTCTTGGATTCATACAATCTGAACAACACAATTAAAAATACACACATACAAGTTCTACAAACTTAAGGTATTTATAAAATTCTATCCTCATTAACACATTCACCATAATAATAATAATAAAAAAATAATAATCTATGCAAAGGCTAACAATAAGAAATCTGCCACAAATTTTCTATTGGACTAAGGTTAGGACTCCAACTGGGACATTTAAGGTTGTACATTCTTCCTTTTAAGATAATCCAATACTGCATTTGCAGTGAGACACAGATCATTACTTTGTAAAGTCTTCCACACACGGAGCTTCCTGGCAGAAGCTAGCAGGTTTTTTATGTAGGAGTTTAATCTTTAGTTTAAGCTCTTTAATGTGCACCTTTTATCTCCCCTTCAATCCTTTCCATTTTGATCATTATATTCATTTATTAGCAGACTAAATAATTTTATAATTTTAAAGAACCAACTAAGAAGGTAGAACAATTAATCCAATTTATTTCCATTACATATGATAAAGAAATCATGCTTACAAATTCTACAGTGTATTAAGTTACTTTTGAACACAAATAAACTACTTCAAACAAAAGGTAAAACTGGATCTAAAGATAGATCTGAAACTGACCTTTTCATGATTTCCTGAACCTTTTCAACATGATGTTAGTGTTTCAGGTTTCTACCAGAAGCCATTAAAACAACTAGAAATCGATGCAAGATGAAAAATGACTTGTCAAAAGCTATGAAAAAACATAATACTCAAAATTCAGTAAATCAGAATTTTGAAATAAGTTGCATTCGCATTTGACAAAAATTGGAACTCATGTAAGATTTGTATAAAGCTTGTCATATAATCTTATATAATCAATATGCTGTATAAAAATTATTGAATATAGAGTATTTTGTCAGTTTTGATTCTAGCCAAGTCTATATTTGATTTTTTTTAGTAAAAGCATGCAACATTTCCCCAAGAAGTGGAGCTCTTATAGACATATAAACATTATGTACAAATCATATGAAGCTGTATGTTGCCTCATGGTAGTGCAGCAGCATTGTACAGAGTGTCACTAAAGGATTGAATTTTAGGATAATGACAAAATCAGTAAAATATGTTTTCTAAATTATAAATTAACATTAGCAGTAACACAAAGATCTATTGTATGTGACATTATAAAATGACCTATGCAATTTAAATTACAGAAAACAATACCAAGAGACTTTATATTTCAGCCTTTTCCTCTATCAATTAAAATTTTTAATAACCCATTGATCAGTCCTCGTTTTTGTAACCTTAAAGTGTAAAATGCAGACTTAATGTATTTAATAATGAAGCACATTCATGTTAGGACTGGGCAATATGAACAATATAACAACTTATTGTTATATAAAATTGTAACAATAAGAAAATGAGAAACTGCGATAAACTCTCAATATGGAACATTGCTTGATGGCACACATCATCCTATCACATCACAGAAACAAACACAATTCCAACCAATCATATGGTAGACAGTGAAGAAAGCAACAGCTCAGCAGCCGCAATAACTTTTTAAAAAGGAGATACATATATAAACCATGTAAAAAGACACTGGTGGTATGGCAGTACTTTGGCATTTTAAAGTCCGACATGCAACAGACTGGTCCTGTGTATTGTAAAGTCTGCCAAAAATGTGTGCCACATAGTGACTTATTTCCCTACTCAAACCATGGCCATCCAGGAGAGTGTTTAGAGTCTCAGACCAGCAATTTAGGTTTCCACTTTCAATCTCAAGAAATGCCAAACAAATCACGTCCCATATTGGTCTGAAACAGGACAGAGCAATTCATAATGACATATGGCAACTCTACCAGCTATGTCAAACACAATCACTGAAATAAGCTGCAAGGAAGTCAAAGAAAAAACCCAGCAACAAACCGTTTCTAGTGTTATGCCCTACAACAAAAAAGCTTTTTTGGTAACATGTTCTATGAATGCCATGTCTGTAAGAATCTATGAACACATTCATAAACCATAGTAGCACAAACATGACTATAAATGTTTATAAAAAGCCATAACACATTATAGCCATGTTTATTATGTATTATGAATGCTTTATGAAGCTCTCATCTATAATGCACTATAGATACTTATTATTATTATTTTGTGACTAAAGTATCAGATGGTATTTACTTGGCATTTCATTATAGCAGTACGAATGTTATTAGTTATAATTTACTGGACTACAAAGAGAGAGCAAGCAGAAAAGTTACCAAGGTCAGATGAGTGGGTCAGCAGGCCTGGACTACTAACACTTGCAGAGAAGCAGTCAAGAGGGCAATGGTCTGCCCTGCCACCCAGTTCTGATGTGCTTGGTCCGCATAAGCCTGAGATGGGGCTGGACTCACAGCTAGGAACCCGGCGCACAGTCAGACACCTTTCTTCTTTAAGGTTCATATCGTCAGAGCAGATGTTCAACCTTGGCTGTCAAAGACAGGACCATTATGTTCATTAAGGTGGACTGAAATCCATGTCTAACAGGTATAAAATAGATCATTTTACCTTGGGTGGAAGAGGAGGTGGAACTCCTTGTTTCAGGGTGGAGCTAAAAAAGAAAACTATATTTAAGTGTATTAAGGAATAATTTAAAGTTTCATTTGCAGGCGGATTATCTTGTACTTACAGCTCCACCTCTTCAACGGTATCCTCAAGATGGGCAGTGTGTCCCCTGAGGGACACATAAAAGGCAGATAGAAAAGATGGATGTGGATGGCGGCAGGTAATAGGTTCACCAAATGCCTATCAGGGCTCCCAACCCCAAGAAAGTGAGAAGGGTCTGGCTGCACAATGCTGGGCGACCTCCTCTAGGAGGATCTCCACTGTGGGGCCGGAAATCATATGACCTCCACTGCTGGGCCGGACAAGACGTCATGCAAACTTCCAGAATGGAGGCAAAGTATAGGACAGAGATATTATTATAATTGTTAATAATTATTAAAGTATTATTATAAATTCGGATAATTATATATATGTATGTATATACATAAAGGTTAGAAAAAAAATCAGTTTACTGAAGTACCTTCATCTTGCACTGAAAAAATTAGAAAAATCTGACTTTTACTTGAATCGGGTTTATTCAAAGAAAAACAAATCCCTCATCAAGAAATAAATATTCTTAGCAAAAACACGTGCCACAATTGTTGGCACCCCTGCATTTAATACTTTGTACAACCTCCCTTTGCCAATATAACAGCATGGAGTCATCTCTTATAAGGTTGGAGAATACAGAGCATGGTATCTGAGACCATTACTCTTGACATAATCTCTCCAGAGCATCCGGGGTCCTAGGCCGTCTGCTGTGTACTCTCCTCTTCAGCTCACTCCACAGATTCTCAATAGGCTTCAGGTTAGGGGACTGAGACAGCCATGGCAGAGCCTTGATTTTGTGGTCAGTTAACAATTGCAAGGTTGATTTGGACGTATGTTTGGGATCATTATACTGCTGGATGATCCAATGACGACCCAGTTATAGTTTCCTGGTGGAGGCAGCCAGGTTTTGATTTAAAATCTCCTGATATTTCATGGAATCCATGATGCCATGTACCCTAACAATTTTTCCAGGGCCATAGGAGGAAAAACAGCCTCACAACATCACAGAACCTCCGCCATATTTGACAGCTGGGACAAGGTTCTTTTCATTATAGCCAACCTTCTTGTTACACCAAGCCCACTTTGAGTGTTTATTGCCAAAAAGTTCAATTTATGTTTCATTAGACCATAGAACATGGTTCCAGTCAAAGTTGTAGTAACATTTAGCAAACTCCAGGTGCTTACATTTGTGTATAACTGACAGAAAAGGCTTTTTTTCTGGCATACATTCCAAATAATCTGTTGGCATGGAGATGCCGTCTGATGGTGGTTCTGGAGACTTGATAACCCCAGGATTTTACTTTTTCTTGCAATTCCCCAACAGTGATCCTTGTAGATATTTTTGCCTCTCTTACCATCCTTCTCACTGTACATGGGGGTAAAATGAACTTGGGTCTTCTTCCAGGCAAGTTTATCATTGTTCCAGTTGATGACCACTCTTTTAT
Organism: Mormyrus iriodes; assembly: GCA_011763525.2. Classification (NCBI taxonomy): domain Eukaryota; kingdom Metazoa; phylum Chordata; class Actinopteri; order Osteoglossiformes; family Mormyridae; genus Mormyrus; species Mormyrus iriodes. The sequence continues at coordinate 6,055,568 of JAAGVU020000025.1, forward strand.
TATTGCCCTAACTGTAGAAATGGACATTTTCAGGCAAGTAGCTATTTTTTCATAATCTGTCCTTGAGCTATGAAGGGCAACACACTTCTCCCTCATTTGGATTGAGTGTTCTCTTTTCTTTGCCATGATGATGGTTGGCTAAGGGAATTTGGGTCTGTGTTTCCTCATATTTGTATCCCAGTTAATCAGGAAGTCATTGATTTCAGCTGGAATGTTCCTATGCACTCCAATCAACTTAATGTCAATGTCCAATTTAAATGGGAAACATGCTTCAGTTACATTGTTTCACATTCATTTCCATGGATGCCAACAATTTCGGCACGTGGTTTTGTTAAGAATATTTATTTCTTGATAAGGGATTTGTTTTTCTTTGAATAAACTTGTTTCAGTTAAAAGTCAGATCTTTCTCATGTTTTTCAGTGCAAGATAAAGGTACTTCAGCAAAGTGATTTTTTTCTAATCCTTCTTACAAATTTTTACAAGGGGTGCCAATAATAGTGGAGGGCACTGTATATGTATGTGTGTAATATCAAATATCATTACAACATTTTATATATAGAATTACAGCATTACAGAAATGTTATCACTAATAATAAATCATAATAATGTATTATAATAACAGGATAGAATATTATTATTATTATCTCCACTAGGATTATATCGTATTACTCTGTATAACAAAGGATATACCTCCACTAGGAGGCTCGAAATAACATGACCTCCACAATAGCGCTGGATATGATGTTAGTGCGACATCACGGACCAACTTTAATAATCCAGCCTACTGAGTTCTCTTTAGAAGCATCATGTCTGGGCCAGGAGTGGAGGTTCCGGCCCCACAGTGCAACCAGACGCTCCTGAAGAAAGTGGGGTAGCGGTAGTTCTAAATATGCTCCTATGAGGCGGCAATGACACATGATTCTCATTACAAAAAAAATATTGATAACTTCCTTCAGTACAGTCTGTTCATCCATCCTCCGACTGCTTATCCAATACAGGATTCCTATTTTTGATTACATAAAAACTTAATTTTCTTAAGCGCAACTGTAGACCAATCATTTAAAAAAAAAAAATTCATAAAACTTTTGTTTATCTAAATTCAACATAACAACGGCAAAAATGTATAGAATAGCACACTGAAAATAAATCGTTATACATACAGTTCTGACAATTAGATGAGAAAAATTGGGAATATGGGAACTTTTGATCTGATAACAACAGTTATATAAACTATGTTCCCCACAATTACAAGGAGCAACAAAACAAACGGTAACACTTTACATTAACTGCACCTTCATAATGCCTTTATTATGCATTTGTTGAACCTTATGAAGGCACACTGAATGTTGTATGAATGCATAATGAATGCACTGTGAACATGTGGTTAACGTAAAGCATTACCAAAAAACATTTTACACTTTTTCTACGTAACACAAGTGTTGAAAATAAATCTGTGCTGCATTTCTGCTGTCATTCAGTGCCTTCTGTGAATGAGGAGGATCCACAATCACAATATTCATCACACAACATACAGAGGTGTAATCATTATTCATACTATCACAGCACACAACTATACAAAAAACAATTACAATAAGCAATTATAGGAATGAATAGCTTGGCAAAACACCCATTTTTACCATTGAACCAACTCTTCCACAACACTTTTAAGAAGGCTGCTTTACCCCAACAAGAAAGATAACAGGCAAAGACAAAAGTGAAGGAAACAATTGCACAAACGGTTCACACAGGACATTTAAATTGAGGAATCACAGAGCAGCCTCCCATGTTCTACTTTCAGCCTATCAAATGCAAGCAATAAGAATAAAAATGGAACTGGAAAGGGTTTTCATAACATTTAATCAATGTGTGTGTGTGTGTATATGACATATGCATATGACTTCTTGTTTTCATTATGGGAAAGTAAGAATTTTATTGCATTTTAGTACATCCTGTACTTGATACATATGACAATAAATCTTGAACAATTTTCCTAACATTTTAAATTTATTGGTTAGATTTGAGGTTAATTTTAGTGTCTGAAGAGCAAAGTCCAAAACAAAAGTATACAATGTTAGGAAGGCTAACTTTAATGATATGAAACTGAATCTAGAAACTGTAAACTGGATGGAGTTAAATAGCAAAATGGTTGAAGAGGCATAGGAATTTTTTTAAAGCACATTGTTGCAAGTGCAAGAGGACTTCTCACCTGTTGCCAGCAAAACTAAATCGAGGAAATTACAACTAAGGTGGTTCACTAAGGAAATTAAGAATAAAGTCAGGAGAAAAAGGGCTCTGTTCCACAAATGGAAAATAACTAATGATTTCAAAATTTAACAGGAGTATCTAAGTCTACAGGTGGAGTTAAAAAATAACATTAGACTCTCTAAGAGGAATGTAGAAAGAAAAACTGCATTGGAGGCTAAGGATGACAATAAAAGTTACTTCCAATATTTTAACTCCAAAAGATCTCTAAAAGCTGAAACCACTAATTTGCAGGATAGTAAGAGCCTCATAATTGAAAATGAAATTAATTCAGTAAAGGAGTTTAATGATTATTTTACATGGGTGTTCACAGTAGAGAACATGAGTAACTTACCACCATTTAGTACGAATACAGCGTCGTCTATGACCAATATATGT
>JAAGVU020000025.1:6058307-6069949 GCA_011763525.2 Mormyrus iriodes
AAAACCCTGGGTTCCTTTAAATCAGAGCTAGATAAGATTTTAACAACTCTGAGCTATTAGTTAAGTTCTCCCCAAACAAGCTTGATGGGCCGAATGGCCTTCTCTCGTTTGTAAATTTCTTATGTTCTTATTGGTCATTTTGACTCACTTCATGTTGATTCCACCTTCAGCAAAGGGATTCCACTGAGAAGGGAAGTCATTTTCTTTGGTAATGTCCTGAAGAGCAGACACAGAATGCAGTAAATATTCATCCTTTGTCAGAAATTTTGAAATTTTGTCCTAACAGGCTATGGTATGTTTTCCAGTTCTAACAAAAGAACCTAAATACACAGTGCATACGTGTATACAGACTTCATAAAGAATACTATCATCTTATTTAACATTTTCCTGCCTTTTGCTGAAAACAGAAATCACATTTAAGCAGAAATACAATACTCAATTCTTACTATAAAAACAACAAAAATGCAATTATTTTTCCTTAATGAAAGCATTCAGGCAGTTTCAAATAAAAAAGTAATCTTCACCATTGGGCAAAAGGTAGAGGCCTCAAAATTCAGATCTACATCTTAGCAGTTTTGACTCAATAATAAGTAAAATGAATAGAATTAGAACTATATTTTAAGGGACAAGACCTTTACACGCCTAATTTATCTTTCAAAAGTCAACCATCTAGCGATTCCGTCCTTCTGTTTAACATGTTTACATATATTAAAATATATAACTAAATATATGATTTTTGTGATAATGAACACCTTAACCAAGGCAAATTAACATATTGGCCCAAATATAAGACTTTTTCTAAATAAATATATTTTATAATAAAGGGAGTAAGTTTTGTTTTAAGAAAGTTGCCATCTCCTTTATTAAAATGACTCAACCACTCGCCACAATATGTGTTTATGTAGTTCTGCTACATCAAAAATATTATGTGCTCTCTGGGGTTATGGAGTTTTTTAAATATTGATTATTTATCAGTGAAATGGTTAACTTCTTACATATATTTTTCTCAAAGTAAATTCCCCCTTTTTTTTTTTGCAACCCAAAAACTTTTTTCCAAAAAAACTTGCCGAAAAAGTGCTTGGATTAGGGTTAATAAAATGACCCTGATTTAAGCACATCTTCATTATGTATTATATATAAATAATCGAAATATTTTTCTTTATGTAAAATATTATATTAAATTTGCTTCAGAATTCAGGGAGAAAAGGACTCCATCACATGGCAGAAGGTGGGCATATTTTTGAAAACGTAAGTAATTTAACAAAATAAGGCTATTACCATTTCAGCATGAGCCTCAGTTTCTTTTTGAAGCGGGGGTTCAAACTTCATTTTGTCAACTGTGAGAGAATTATTCAGATTTAGAAATGCAAATGAACACATCATGATATAACACTTAAAATAAATACATAGACACAGATAGAGATAGTATAATATGAAATGTAATCTCTCCAGAAAGTGATAATCTTCAATAATTCACCCACTATCTGCAGTCCTTTTAAAACTTTCAACAAGGTTCTTAAGGAGACTTGACAATTAACTTTAAGTGAAGTGTATAAACCTGTCCTGGCTAAATGGAACTAATTTCCAGTATTCTTCAGAATCATTTTCAAGATGTAACAAAAAAATATGCTGTCGGAATAACAACAATGTACTCCCTGTACAGACCCGTTGCCCCTCCCCCTTCTACTCCTTATTTCTGCCTACCCTCCCCCCCGCCCCACCTCTACAATTTCTAGAATTACTGGATGGATCAATTGGAAATGTGTCAATAGTCATGACACACAACTTTGAAACTTCACCTACTCATCTATTGCACATTCCACTTACTTCCAAATTGCAGAATCCTCATTAATTAGATGGTTAACTGTATTTCTTTGTTTATGTCTTAATGTGCATGTCTTAATTATTTATATTCTTTATATTTCCAATTATATTTTTAAATTCTCAAATGCTGTATGGCCAACATTTTCCATGAAATAACTTGTAAGAACTGTAACAGACATACCAATAATACATATGGAGCCTTGGAGGGGGCACATACAGGCTTTTTTTAAATTATTATTTTATTTTGTGGGCAGGATGTACTAAATTGTACACACAATTTAGTTTAAGTTGCCCACAGAAATGCTAAATTGAACTCACAACGTCCCAAAATGTGCACACAACTGACTTTAATTCGTATCTCAATTTGCTATTTCGACTAGCAATCCCCTGTAGTCCAGTGGTGCTGGATGTATATTTGCATAGCATGACATGATACTGGTCTGAATGAGCTCTCCAGTGCTCTACATAGAGAATTCATTAATTTCTTTTGATATACCATTTATTTTGCAGAATTTTTTTCTTTTTTTAAATCCACCATGATGGTATTGAATAGGGCTATAAGATATAGTAAATCATGCTGGTTGCCCAATAGTAATTAGTATAGTCTTGACATATTTGTTTCATAGTGAAATATTTGAGTTAATTCATGAGTAAATGAAACACTGTAATTTTAGTAATTTAAAATAGTAATGAAAAATAATAATTTTAGTAATTTAGCAGTTTTTGGGGGCAGCGTTTGGCCTCTGTGCTTGTGATCAGAAGGTTGTTGGTTTAAGCCCGGCCCCTGCATGGCTGCGTGTCCTTGAGCAAGGCCCATAAACCCCAGCTCCCTGGGCACTGCAACAGGTGCCTGCCCTTCACAGCCAAAACGCTCTCTTTTGGGGGAAGTGTAAAGAGAATTTCCCCATAGGGATCAATAAAGTATTAACTATTATTAAATTTTGAGATAATCAGTTACCTCAAAAGGTTTGAGTTGACTGAACTTAGTTGGGTCTACAGTGCAGCCCCCCCCCCCATAAACGGTGAGGAGGTTGACAGGGTCAATAACATCAAATTCCTGGGACTCCACATCACAAAGAACCTGATATGGACCATTAACACCTTCCACCTGGTAAAGAAAGCCTAGCAGAGGCTTTTCTTCTTCAGAAAACTTAAAAAAGGCAAACTCCCCCCTCAGCTCTTAGTTAATTTCTACAGGAGCACAACAGAGAGCATTCTCTGTAATTGTATCACAGTATGTTACACCAACTGCACTACAGTGAACCGGAGGGACTTGGCCCGGATAGTAAAGACTGCTCAGAGGATTGTGAGAACTAGGCTCCCAAATCTAGATACAATTTATGCTAGCCATCTACGCAAGAGGGCCAGCAACATTATCAAGGACTTAACATACCCAGGTTTTTCGGTTTAAATGGAGTGAACCCAAATCAAGTTAGTGGGAGAATGCTCAATGAAGACTTTCAGCATTGTATGCAAAATTCTGTACTGAATAAGAATCTCACTCTCATGGTGCCAGCTGCATCTCTCAGGCTGAGGAACATGTTGGAGTACTGCAGTCACAAAATTCACTGCAAGAAGTCACAATTCATTAAAAGCCTTCTGAAGAGAAGCCCCAGCATGAGAACATCAAGGTCATGCTGCCATTGGGCCAACATCAGGTACAGGAGGACTCAGCTCAGATCCATGCCCATGTTCAGAGCAGTCCCCCACATCCCCACAACTGGATTTCCCAGAGGAGAAACTCATGTCTGTTCGAACTAGACTTTCTCATTCTCTGCCAGTCCCTAGATTTCCCCCAAAAAGCAGCGTACTCTACCTCTTCCAAAACCCAGTCATCCTCCTCAACCCCCCTCTATGATATGAGAGGGCCCTGCGGCCTCTTCCTCAGTGTCAACAGACAGGTTCAGATATCAGTGCTGATATGCACGACGGACCAAGTTGGTACTAATATGATGTGGGTTCCACCTCCCATTGTGCTATTCAGGACTGTGCTCAGATTCAGATTGTATCCAGAGTTAACCAGAGTGGTGGTAGTGTAGCAGTCTTATTTATGGACATATTCCTCTGTAAGCCAGTATCACTTGGAGATTTCAATTCTTTTAAATATCTCTGTACTGTGGTAAAAGCAACACCACAAATAGCACTTGTTGCCTATAGGCTAGTTCTGCTTTCATGGATGACTTGTCTGAGGTACTGTCTAACATCCTCGATGCTTCCATAGTAAACAAATATACTGAGTTTGCCTGCTTTGTCATTGCTGATGAGTTCATTATCCATATTCAAAAAGCTAGTGACAGAGTTGCCAAAGAACTGTTTGCTGTGTTTGACTCATTTGATATGGTACAGCATGTAAATGAGCCAACTCATTCTCATGGGCAAACACTGGACTTGGTCATTACAAAGGGTCTTAGGATTTATACCGTTAATGTTAAGGATGTGGCTGTGTCTAACCACTTTTGTGTTTTCTTTGAAAAATCAGTTTGCCCAGTTTCTCAGACCAGATCCATCCATGTCAAAAAAGGGACATAAGAGAGAATAATAGTTCACTATTTATGGATGCCTTAATGAAGTCACCTCATCTAATTGCTGATTTTGTAATGGTCTTGTTGAGCAATTTAACACTTAAGTTCTACATGTAATCAATGCACCCCCTGAATTCGCAGCAAAAGGGTGCAATGAATTTTCTGACTTTTTCTATGACAAAATCATAAATATTAGATTAGCAATCACTACCAAAAAGCTAAACTATGCCCTTGATTCATCCATTAGAAGAATTAGGATCATACTATCAAAATTTGATGAAATCGATAACACAGTTGTAGAGGACCTAGTGCTAAGCTTAAAATCCTCCACTTGCTCACTCAATGTTTTACCCACAAAGCTTTTTAAAGATATTCTTAGCTGTGTGAACGGTGATGTTTTAAAAAGAATAATGGCACTCACTGGGATTTTTCCTGAATCATTGAAAACAGCAATCATTAAACCCCTCCTTAAAAAATTCAGCCTTGATGCTTCCACACTAAACAATTATAGACTGATTTCAAATCTTCCATTCTTTGGAAAGATAATTGAGAAAGCTGTTTTCAATCAACAACCCATGTTCTTAAACACGAGTGGCTATTTCAACAGACTACAATCAGTCTTCTCACCATAGCATCCAGACCGCTGTCATCAAAGTTCTAAACAACATCTGGCTAAACATAGATTCAGGCAAAGTATCAGTCCTGGTTTTATAAGATCTACAGTAAGTACAGCATTTAATGCAATCAACCATAAATTACTCCTGGATTGGCTGAAGACTTGGGTGGTATAGAACTAGGTGGTATAAGAATTGGTATAGAACATACACTATATTGCCAAAAGTATTGGGACATCCCTCCAAATCATTACATTCAGGTGTTACAATTACTTCTATGGCCACAGGTGTATAAAATCAAGCACCTAGGCATACAGACCGTTTCTACAAACATTTGTGAAAGAATAGGTCACTCTGGAGCTCAGTGAATTCAAACATGGTACCGTGATAGGATGCCACCTGTGCAATAAGTCCTATATTATTGGTATTGTAACAAAGTGGAAGCAATTGGGAACAACAGCGACTCAGCCATGAAATGGTAGGCCACGTAAAATCACAGAGTGGGGACAGCGCATGCTGAGGTACACAGTGTAGAAGTCTCCAACTTTCTGCAGAGTCAATAGCTACAGACCTCCAAACTTCATGTGGCCTTCAGATTAGCTCAAGAATAGTGCGTAGAGAGCTTCATGGAATAGGATTCTGTGGCCAAGCAGCTGCATCAAAGCCTTACATCACCAAGTGCAATGCAAAGCGTTGGACGCGGTGGTGTAAGGCACACCGCCACTGGACTCTAGAGCAGTGGATATGTGTTCTCTGGAGTGACAAATCACGCTTCTCTGTCAGGCAATCCCGGAGTCTGGGTTTGGTGGTTGCCAGGAAAACAGTATTTGCCTGACTGCATTGTGCGAAATGTAAAATTGGTGGAGGGGGTTTACGGATTATGGTGTGAGGTGTCACGACGGCACGGCATGGTGCAGGTAGGGAAAAAGGGTGACAATCCACTTGCAGCTCACGACACAACAGAGGGATGTATTAAAGAAATTAAAGACACTGGGGAAAACAATGTAACCAATAGGACCATGAGGGGTCAAAACAAAAACAGTAAAAACCCCTAATTAACAAACTAAAGAAGCTTCAACACAACTAGGGAGTAGAACCATGGAAACCAAACAGAACAGAAACAGGGCAATCTAGGACAGAAAAACTATAATTGTTAAATATTCCTAACATTGGGGAACAGAAAAACCAATAAACAAACAAAACAAGGGAGGCTGGCCTTGAACCAAAGACAGTGGAGATACAGCCTCTGTGCCACACCCTCAACACCCTAAGCCACGTGGCAGTCCAAGGAGTGGTGAAACACACAAGGGTTAGTTGTGGGAGTGAAAAGGTGGGATGGCCAGTGACACCTGCTTGCCAAACAGGGAAGAGACAGGAGGGACAAGACCAGATGGGTGTTGACCTTGACAGTGGGGTTGTTTTTCAGGGGTTGGGCTTGGCCCCTTAGTCCCAGTGAAAGGAACTCTTAATGCCTCAGCATACAAAGCCATTTTGGACAATTTCATGCTCCCAAATTTGTGGGAACAGTTTGGGGACAGCCCTTTCCTGTTCCAACATGACTGCAGACCAGTGCACAAAACAAGGTCTATAAAGACATGGATGAGCGAGTTTGGTGTGGAGGAATTTGACTTGCCTGCATAAAGCCCTGACCTCAACCCAACAGAATACCTTTGGGATGAATTAGAGTGGAGACTGCAAGCCAGGCCTTCTCATCCAACATCAGTGCCTGACCTCACAAATGCTCTCCTGGAAGAATGGTCAAAAATTCCCATAAACACTGCTAAACCTTGTGGAAAGCCATCCCAGAAGAGTTGAAGCTGTTATAGCTCCAAAGGGTGGGCCAACTCCATATTAAAGCCTATGTAGTAAGAATGGGATGTCATTAAAGGTCATGTGTGTGTAAAGGCAGGCGTCCCAATACTTTTGGCAATGTTGTATACCTAGGAGGCAGAGGTTGTTATGTTGAAATTAGCAGTTACAAATCAAAATGGACACCCATTAACTGTGGAGTTCCAAACAGATCTGTCCTAGGGCCCCTCTTATTTAACATCTATATGCTTCCTTTAAGTCAAATTCTGCAAAATAATATGGGTTATCATAGTTATGCTGATGACACACATATGCAATTGACTCTGTCGCCCAATGATTTTGCCCCCATCAATTCCTCATTTCAGTGGCTTGAGCAAGTTAATTAGGTACTTCAATATTAGTTCAAATACAAGAACCCCTGGTCATAGGTGGAAATTAGTGGGAGAAAATTTTGAACTGGATTTGAGAAAGCACTTCTTTACACAGCGTGTAGTTAGAGTGTGGAATAGTCTTCGTGTTAGTGTAGTACAAGCTAAAACTTTGGTTTCCTTTAAATCAGAGCTAGATAAAATTTTAGCAACTTTAAGCTATTAGTCAAATTCTCCCCAAATGAGCTTAATGGATCGAATGGCTTCCTCTCGTTTGTAAATTTGTTATGTTCTTATGTAATTTCTGGATGCAGCACAATTTCCTCCAGCTCAACAAAGAGAAAAGTGAGGTGTTTGTTTTCGGGAAGAGAGAGGAGCAACTTTAGCTTATACAGCACTGTATAACACATAGTGAATGTAATCATTAGGACACAATTAAGATGTAACCAGAAGAAGCTAATGTAACCCGTACAAAGTGTGCCCATGTAACCCTTACAGAATGCAGACCAAATACTGCTGCACGATGTAGCCAAAATAAGTATGTATCTGCACCTTATGTTAGCCTTGAAGTTCCTATATCTGTATCTTATGTTAGCCTTAGTTGTATGAATATGCACCTTAGTTAGCTCTGCAGCTTATCACTATGTTTAAGGCCAAGAATATAATCAGCTCTATAGCTAAGCATCATGTGGCCAGCTGAAACCGCCAAAATCTACAACTGTTTATTATTGCAGAAACATCTGGGTTCTGGGCTTCTTGCCATAGAGATACAAAGAACATTGTAAGGACAGTATTGCCATTGTTGTTTTACAGAATTTCAACCAATAAGTGAAATAATTGGCAGTTATATCATATAGGGAGAAGGAAGTAATTGGACCCCAAAAGACCACTTTTGTAGAGGAAATAATGGTGGAGACGCATGGAATGGCATGGAATACCTGAAACCGGTAAGGAGAAACATAATGGTGGCAACTGCTCCAGGAAAGATGATGCTTGGGACATCCCCTGAGATGAATATCTTGATAAGAGAGCTGAAAAGTGTATAAGAATCAGTGTAAGCTAACAATGGACACACTTCTGCAGAGTGTCCAACCTTGGATGTACCCTACGTGGATATAATAAAAGACACTGGAATTCTGTACAAGTGGCTCCTGACTCTTGATTGACTCAAAGGGAATAACCACAACATGCCTACCTTGAGTCTAAGGCCATGAAGACTAGGGACCTTGTCAGAGATCTTTGGCATCCTTGTCAGAGATCTTTGGCATTTATAAAGGTCTGTTTCAATAACCATATCAAGGCCATAACTAAGTCCTCCTTTTATAACCTTATTTTAGATGGCACCCACCAGGGCAGATGTCTCTACATGCTCTTGTTGCTTTCTATTGTTTGTTTTAGTCACGGTATTTGTATTTTGTGATTTGAATGAACAATGTTTGTTTGGGTTTATAACGTATGACAGAAAAACACTTTTGAAACCTGGTAAAGTTCAACACCAGCTGACTTTTAGTCTGTTAGATATGGACTACATCCTGCGCAACTAGGGGAGCAACCAATTGAAGCGGAGATGTGGTGAGAAAGGTAGGCTACATGCTAGGATAAAAGCTAGACCAAGCCAGTCTGTTGCTAGAGAATGTCCGCCACCTTGAAAATAAGATGGACGTGCTCAGAACCAGGATTACATCCCAGTGGGAAATTAGAGACTGCTGTGCTCTTATTTTTACAGAAACCTGGTTATCAGACTCAGCAGTCAATTTACAAATGTACTACATCTACCACGTGGACCATACGGTGACATCCGGAAAGAAAAAAGGCAGCAGTGTTTGCATTTACATGAACAACAAGAGGGGTTCAGATGTTCAGATTGTCAGAAAGCACCACACAACTGATTCAGAATTTCTACGGGTGAAGTGCAGTCCTTTTTATCTACTGAGTTCACTGCTGTTTTCATACTGGTCGCTTATATCCCGCCACGCACAAACACCATAGCAGCACTGGGGCTCCTACACAACATTATCAACACATAAGAAACTGCGCACTTGGACACTGTGTTTATTATTGCGGGTGACTTTAACCACTAAAATTTACAAACTTTACCACCAAAGTATCACCAGCACGTTAATTTCTCAACCAGACAGAAAAATGTCCTTGACCATGTGCACAGCAATGTAAAAGGAGCCTACAAGGCTGTACCCCGACCCCACTTCGGACAGTCAGACCACATCTCCTTGTTCCTGTATCCAACATACAGACAGATAATCAAGCAACCCACCCAGTAAGTAAAACAGCCGAAGTATGGACTGAGGAATCTGACCAACTGCTTCAGGACTGCTTTGAGTGAACTGATGGAGAGGTATTTGAAACTACTGCTTTGCAAGAGGACAGCACTGTTGATCTGGAGGATAATGCTACAGTAGTAACCAGCTACATCAGTGCTTGCATTGATAATTATGTGCCCACCAAGACCATACATATTTACCTAAATCAAAGGTCATGGATAAACTGTGAGGTTCAATCCAAGTTGCATGGCCGCTCCACTGCATTTGACTACAAGAAAGCCAGATACAACCTACGTAGATCAATCAAAGAGGCCGAAAGACAATATTGACAGACGTTCGAGGGTCTCTACACAGCCTACAGGAGGGAGGTGGCAGGTGTCAGGACAAAAATCTCTCCCTGCTGGCAAGACTAAAGAGATGATTGTGGATCCACGCAAGACACAAGAACATCACACACCACTGCACATTGGTGAGACGGATGTGGAGAGAGTGAAAGTAATTAAATTCCTTGGTGTCTACTTAAGTGAAGACCTCACCTGGTCCCACAACACCACCCAGCTGATAAAGAAGTCTTAACAGCGTCTGTACTTCCTGGAAAGGCCAAGGAAATTTGGCATGCCAGCCAGAATCCTCAAGAACTTCTATAGGGGTACTATTGAGAGCATTCTCAACTGCAGCATCAGTCTGGTTTAGTAATTCCACTGCAAAGCACCGGACAGCTCTGGGATGAGTCGTGAGAACTGCCCAAACCATCGTAGGTACATCACTGGAGGACATTTATTTCACTGGGGTCATCAGGCGGGACGCAGCATCATAAAGGACAGTAGTCACCCCCAGCACAGACTGTTCACACTCCTTCACACTCCCATATCCCAGGTGCCTCACATTCAGCTGTAAACCGCCCCAGTGCATGCTGCAGGTCACAGCCCGATGACGTCGACAGGACCACATCATCTGCAAAAAAGCAAGCATGCAATCCTAAGGACCCCACACTGGACCCCTCCGCCCCTTGGCTACGCCTATAAATTCTGTCCATAAAAGTTATGAACAGAATCAGTGACAAAAGGAACCCTCCAATATCCTTGTGAGGAGATGGTCCAGTGTTCTGCAACTAGAATGGAATCTGAATTGCTCCTCCTGGATACGAGGTTCGACTAATGGGTCAACTGCTCTCCAGTACCCCGGCATAGACCTTCCCAGGAAGGCTGAAGGGTGTGATCCCCCTGAAGTTTGGAACACATTCCCTGGTCCCCATTTTTTTATATGATTGGGACCACAACCCCAGTCAGTCAATCCAAAGGCACCTTCGACACCCACGCAATGTTGAAGAGGCATGTCAGCCAAGACAGCCCAACAACATCAAGAACTTTCAAGAATCTCATCCACCCCCAGAGCCCCACTATGAGTAGTTGTTTGACTACCTCAGTGACCTCAGCCCCAGAGATGGGCAAGTCCTTCTCAGAGTCTTCTAGCTCTACTTCCTCTGAGGAAGGCGTATCGGTGGGATTTAGGATATCCTTGAAATATTCCTTCCACCACCTGACTATATCCCCAGTTGAGGTGAACAGCTCTCCATCCCTGCTGTAAATAGCATTGATGAAGCTCTGATTCCCCCTCCTGAGTCTCCTGACGATTTGCCAGAACCTTTTCGAGGCTGACCGAAAGTCCTTCGACATAGCCTCACCAAAGTCCTCCAACACCCGAGTTTTTGCTGCAGCAACCGCTAGAGCTGCTTCCCGCTTGGCCTGCTGGTATCTGTCTGCTGCTTCCAAAGTCCCACAATCTTACTAAGCTCTGAAGGTATCCTTCTTCAGCCTTATAGCTAGCTTTACCGCAGGTGTCCACCACCAGGTTTGGGGATTTCCACTGCAACTGGCACCAACAACCTTACGGCCACAGCTCCACACCGCCACACACCCATTCAGGCTCCATGTCCCCTGACTCCCTTGGGAAAAATTCCTCTAGAGGTGTGAGTTGGAGATCTCCAGGACAGGGGCCTCCACCAGACGCTTCAAGCACACCCTCACTATGCTTTTGGGTCTACCAGGTGTATCCAGCATCTTCTCCTGCCATCAGACCCAACTCATCACCAGGTGGTGATCAGTTGATGGTCAGTTGCTCACTTTTTTTTTTTATTTATTTTTTTTTATTTTTTTACAAACGAGAGGAGGCCATTCGGCCCATCAAGCTCGTTTGGGGAGAACTTAACTAATAACTCAGAGTTGT
>JAAGVU020000025.1:6070049-6081884 GCA_011763525.2 Mormyrus iriodes
GTTTCATTTTGCAAATATGAAAATGTTTTCAAGTCAGAAAATATAAGCATGTTTTATGTTTTATTAGGTAATAAAAAGGAAATGATTCTGACCTTTCAAAGCGCGCGTTTTCAAAAGAGAACAATGAGCCTCATTCACCAACCGATCTAAAGAAGAAATTTCTTCGTAAAGCCCACTTACGCAGTTCGTACGGAAATTGTTTTCCTATTTAGGATTTTCTCTTGGAAATCTACCCACATTCCCGCACATTTGAGTGCTGAAGAGTTGTTGCAAAATAGGTGGTTATTGCGTTTTACTTAAATTCTACAATTGTATGATCATTGGATTTAAATTACAGTAATTTTTTATCGTTTGTAATATTTTAAATGTTTATTTTCATTATTTTATAAAGCAGTGGTTCTCAAATTTTCGCGATAAGTGCCAGCTGAGAAAATATAAGTACCTCCATTACGACAGGCATTAAAATACAGCAGTGTAGCCCTTATTATATTTGTAAACAAAAACAGTTGACACGTGTGGCAGTTTTATTCCTAATATGAATAATATTTAGTATCTACTGTAATCCTCAGCCTCAATCAAGTGACAACATTAACAACTGTGCTGCATTTAAACACTCACAGCAAGTGACAATAATGACCTATGTACCGCATTTAAACAATCACAGCAAGTTCTCTGTCTGGCAATCCAATGGAGGAGTCTGGGTTTGGTGGTTCCAAGGAGAACGGTACTTGACTGACTATTGTGCCACGCATAAAATTTGGTGGAGGGGGGATTATGGTGTGGGGCTGTTTTTCAGGGGTTGGGTTTGGCCCCTTAGTTCCAGTGAAAGGAACTCTTAATGCCTCAGTATATAAAGCCATTTTGGACAATTTCATGCTCCCAACTTTGTAAGGACAGTTTGTGGATAGTCTCTTCTTGTTCCAACATGACTGCACACCAGCGCACAAAGTAAGGTCTATAAAGACATGGATGAGCAAGTTTGGTAGGGAGGACTTTGACTGGCCTGCACAGAGCCATGACTTCAACTTGATAAAACACCTTTGGGATGTATTAGAGTGGAGACTGCGAGCCAGGCTTTCTTGTCCAACACAACCTGACAAATGCTCTCCTGGAAGAATGGTCAAAAATTCCCATAAATATAAAATCAGTCCCCCTTCTCCTAGATTTAATTACTTCTGTTGGCAACCTGTAAGGATTCTCAGTCAACTGGACAAAGTGACTTCATGCCTCCTTCAGACGTTTATACACCTGGTTTCTTAGAAAGAATCCCATTCGAAATAGTTGAAAATCATCTCAAGTAACTTGGGCTGACAATACACAAGGGTCCTAAACTAATCTTCAAATTGAATTTTTTATGTATAAGATCACACACACGTATGCCAGGGCTTACATCCCATGTTTTATGGCCCAGAGCCTTAGAAAGCCCTGAGATCAGGTCTAGCCTGGTATGAGGTCCTCAGTGGTCTAGACACAAAGGGGGTTAGGAATTACAACACAAACCTCGCACACTATAACGCACACACACACACACACACCCAAGGAGGTCCAGATGACAAGGAAGTACTTAAAGATAAAAAGGAATTTTTATGGCTCAATGGTTTAGAGACCTAGGGACAAGCGTGCCTCACAGATTATCGCCTCTTCTCCCCTTCTCACTCAAGTCATTATATGGATATAAATAAAGATATATGTGTAGTCACCCATCCATACTCACATGGCTACCTCAGAGAAACTGGGAAAGTTATATAAGGCAACTAGGCATCTTAGTGATTCCCCTGACTATTAGAAGCCTCTCCTTTGTCTACCTCCCCTCCTCTGCATTCCTTCCATACCTTCTTATCTGATCTCACTAATGGATCAGCCAGTCTTTCCTTTGTCCTCTAATTTTACATCAAATGAATGAATCAATATTTGTATTGTTGTACATGGATAGCATATCATCGCAATAAGCCAAGCCAACCAAAAATTGCAATTTACAAATGTTAAATTGAGACTGCTAGTCTAGTAAACCAACGGCCACGCCTAACTGTCTAGGGTTAGGATGTGCTGCCCAGATGAGAAATTGGAATATGACTTATCTAAAACTTACCTGAAGTGTTAGCATTTGGTGATGTGCAACAATAACCACTTGTGCAATGCACTGATGTGAGTCAACAACATGCATGATGTAAATAAAATTAGAAATTAATGTGGATTGTACAAGCCTGCTTTAAGATCCTGCGAAACTCTCAACGGCCATGAGAAGAGCTTTGCACGTAATTGCAACAGCACCTGGTGAAATGTGTTTAATGGACAATCATTCTAGCCCAGGTTATTTTTTATTATTTGAGCTCATTTTTCCTACATTGATATAAATTCGATTAAAATGGTTTCCCCATCTTTGGCAAAATCTCCATATTTTTCTCACATCAACCTTTGTCAAAGAGTTAGGCAGCGTAATCCTTATATTTGGAACTACTGTAACCACAGGATTTCCAAAATTCACCTGCAAGAGGGGGGGCTTGGTTCTCCGACATTCAAACACTATTAGTAGTTTGCCAATGTCTGGGTGTTAATGTTCTGGCAGCAAGGGGCCTCTGTAGCTACACATGGAATCTGGCATTGTTGCTGACTCCTCTGCTGTTTCCTGTGGTGACGCCTAGGACTTTAAAGGCTTTGGGATTTTTGAAAAACTGTTAGAATTTTAAGCCAGGGCAGGAGTGTGCTGCAGCTACCTGAGACCTCTGTAAAGACAATTTGTTTTAACCTCGCTTTTCTGTCTTCATGGTCAGACAAAACATACCATGACTGGAGGATAAAGGATCTGATTTCAAATGAAGTCTTGTACATAGAAGGGAGGTTTGCTACGGTCAATCAGTCAAGGGAGAAATTTGGGCTGCCCACTTTTTCCACAATTTACAAATTACATACTATGTTCAATCCAAGATCTGTAATTTTGAAACCCTCCTGAAGAAAGAAGTGTTTTTCAATATACTATAGGACCCTCCCAACTCTAGGTATCTTGTCTCTAAGCATGTATGTCTGTTTGATCATTGTGTGGTAGCATCTACTCTGCTTGGGAAAGAGTTGGGCACTGGGCTACCTGCAGGTGCTTGAGTTAGATTTTATCTATGATACAGGCCTGCTATGTTAACAGCAGGCCCCAGCTGATCCAGTATAAGGTAGCCCACATCTGTATTATTCTAAACTTAGGTTGCACAAGATCTACCCGTTTTGCCGCTATGCGACAGATGTCACATGGCAGATGGCACTCTCCCACTCCAACTGGTTTTATTCCTCAGTCTGAATTCTGGACCAGTATATTTGACTGGTATTCAAAAACCTATAAAAGGTCTTTCTCCCTGGAAGGTGATCTCACCCCCTTTGGTGGTTCACAATCTACTTTGCCTCTTTCATGAGATATAAAACTGATGTCCTAAAGGATCCCTGGGCATGTTTTGAAAAGGCACTTTCACACAAAAGTTCCAGAACCTGACTCCAAGTTCCTGGGCCACCTCACCTGGGAAGTTTTATAGCTCCTGGCCTCCATTGTGTGTTATTTTCACACCATACAGCAGTAATGGCACTTATGTTAAATATGCATGGGGGAAAAAGCTTGCAGGCTAAACTGCCACCGCCAAACAATGAAGGATGAACAAGACATAGTTAGTTTTGCATGTTACTGGGGGGGGAATCGATTGCGATCAAAACGGCACACAACCTTTCATTTACATTTTATTTATACTTACAACAAACTTACAATAATTCAAAATTAAATCTGGCTAGCAGACTTATTTTTCGTTTTCCACAGAATTGAGACACAGAATGTAATGTTATTCCACTAATAACCACTCATTCTACACGTAGACACAGAATGCTTTGGTTCCTAAAGGCTATTTAAGAATAGGATACATTTACCAAGCACTAAACACTGAGGGAAAAAAAAAGCACCCAACTCGGCCAAACAGGCTTCCTTTTATTTGTAACATACAAATAAAACATTAACAAGGCAGAAATGTTAGTTTCCCATTCTACAGAAAACTAAAAAGCTCGGGACTACATTAATTCTCTTAAACCTCACACATCCAAATGTTAATTTATTTGCAGGAAATATTTCACTTAATATCAGTGACCCAAAGGAGGTATATAATATGGTTGGAGATTAAGGAAGATCACGGCATAGCAGCATCATGTAGCAAAGAACAAAAACAAAAAAAAAAAAAGGCACAACATAAAACTAGTGTCGTTTTAGTATCTCACCTAATGTTGAAGGATAACTATGGTTTTACTACTATTCTTCTCTCAGGTTAAAAAGATCAAAAGGAAAAAAGCACTTAGTTTAAAACTGGTCATGAGTTGAGATGTACTCTTTGGTAGGGCTCAGCATACGGTGTCTCATGACATTACTTCTGTAAACAAAATGTTCTGCCATCTATGTCACAGCATCCACCACCCGAGAACCTTCATTCACATCTCACATATGCTGCCAATGACTCAGGGTTTTCCCCTCCTCAGACCATTGTCAGTACATAGTCACCACGGCTGACCACAAGCACATCAGAAGCCTTGCCGTTTCAGAGATGCTCTGACCCAGTTGTCTGATCGTAATGATCTGGCCCCTGTCAA
Source organism: Mormyrus iriodes (assembly GCA_011763525.2). Classification (NCBI taxonomy): domain Eukaryota; kingdom Metazoa; phylum Chordata; class Actinopteri; order Osteoglossiformes; family Mormyridae; genus Mormyrus; species Mormyrus iriodes. Next base: position 6,074,655 of record JAAGVU020000025.1, read on the forward strand.
TCACTCAGACTTGTACTCCTGCTCATTTCTCATGTATTTATCATGTAGTCTACAAATACTGAATATTACCTTACTATCTGAAGGACAATTCATACCTCACCATTTCCACATGTGTTCAGGCAATTCTGTAGCAAGTATTACAATTTAAAGATACCACAATATGCCACATTACCTCAATACCACCCAAGCTTAGACTAACAACTTTAAAACCGTTCAGAAGTAGTTTACCCCTTTCACATCACCACTTGTACTTGTTTATTGCAATCTGCCCTCTCTTGGTCTGGTGGAATATCACTGCTGTATGCCTGCACCGACCACGACCATCTGCAAACAAAAGTAGTACTAATAAGCTTCTCAGTACACAACCAAGCACAGCCTGAAAGCACATGTGGAAAAGTATCAACCAGCCTTAATATATCCCATACCTTGACATGTACTGTTTTTACAAGACAGTGAACATTATTCGCGTCACACAGGAGTGGCCATAATGTTTTGGCTCATATTTCATTCATTTCTACTTCAGCACTAAACATTCGAAGCAGAGTTTCGTTGTGTGCCGTTTACAAATATATTTCTTGCAGTGGATGCATAGGGAACTCGTCTTCAGATCCCTTGAAGGTGGACACTCCCGGCAACGTCTCTGCTTCACCTTAGCAGCTGCATCCTAGAATGACAAGTTGGCTCATAAGTTCATGAATCTTCCTAAAATGACTACAAATCTGTTCATCAACATCTCACACTTACTGTAGGTGCTGGAGGTAACTGTAGTTTATGCTGTGCACCTGAGGACTTGGAGGCCCCCTGTCGAATCTTCCTTGCCATAGATGCAGCTGCTAGAGACCTTGGAACTCTCATTCCGTTTTGGATGTGAGGGGATATAAGTGCCTTCCCTAGCTCCTCTAGAAACAATCTCCGTTTTACATTGGAGCCTTTTTTCCAGTCTACTTCTACTGCCACCCAGATTACGTAAGCATTGTATGCAGATATATCTAGCATGTTATAAAAGACCACAAGGGGCCACCGTGAAGTCTTTCGCTTGCAGCTATAGTAAGCCACCATCTTGTCTAAAACGTCTACCCCTCCTTTTGTGGTATTATAATGCAGAATGATCTCTGGTTTCTTGTTTTTTCTGTCACTGATCCGTCATTCTCGATGCAGTGTACTCATCAGCACCACATTTTTGCCCTTTCGTGGCACACATGACACCAGAGTAGTATTGGGTGTAAACGCAAACTCAGAGGATGTCACTTCCCTATCCTGCACATTCAAAAGCGTAGGTGGCAACTCTTGCTTGTTGTGTCTGACTGTGCCAACCATAGTCATGTTACGTTTGAGGAGCTCTTGTCCCAAGTTATACGATGTGAAAAAATTCACAAGTGATGCTGTGGCCACTGAGGCCCTTTGTCATGTCCAGCACCACCCGCATTCTCTGGTTTTTCTCTGAGATTCCACCCACTGCTTTCCCTGTGTAGATTTGCAGGTTCCATGCATAGAAGGAAGCAGCATCACATGCAGCCCAGATTTTTATCCCGTACTTTCCTGGTTTGGACGGCATATACTGCCTGAATGGGCAACGGCCTTTAAATCCAACAAGGCGTTCATCCAGTCACATTGCTTCCAGGATTATACATACGTGGAAGTCGCTTCACCCACTTGTCCCACACAGGTCGTATTTCTGCCAACTTGTCGGTCTGCCGTCTCTCACATCTTGTTTCCCAGTTATCAAGTGCTGTCAGATTTGACATCACAGAAAAGGTGTTCAACGACATTGTTGCTCTGAAAATTGGTACTCCTGTATCAGAATCCCACAGACTGGCAGCTGACTCACCTTTTGATTTGTAGACACCTGCAAGGATAAGGACCCCATAGTAGGCAAGCATTTCTTGATCATCCAAGTCTTTCCATTTCTTACCAAAAATGCATTTTCCCTCACAGTTGGTCATATTCAGAACCACTTTCTGAAGTGAGTTTGACATAAATAGCTCGAATGCTGATCTTATGTCATGGACACGGCTCACTGCCATCCTTGTGGGCCCAGGCACCATATTTAATGTACTGGGAGAGTAAGGTTGTGCAGTCTTTGGAGATGACGACCATTCGATCTGACCATTCCTGGACATTAATATTTCTCCTGGTCTCTGTTCGGGTTGCTGTGGGGCTTCTTGCCTGGCAGTCTTGGGAGATTTCTGAGGTCTGTGCTCCAAATACAGTTCATCTTCTGTATCACTCTCAGGTTCAGTCTCCCCCTCATACTCCCATTCTGATACATCATCTTCCTCTTCACTACTTGTATCCTGCAATACTGGCTCCAAGGCTTGTTTTGCAGAAGTTCTTTTGGCCATGTCACCTGCTGCCTCTGAAAATGGGCAGATGAGAATGATGTGACCCATGCAATGCATGGCCATTTATCCATTTCGGTCTACCCCTCTCCCAATTTGCACATGATACATTGCAAGTATGTAGAATGTGTTTGCATTACAGACTGGGGAGGACAGGAAAGCAGATGCTGTTTGAGCAACACCATGAATGTTACTGTAATATTAATGTTAATATAAGGTTATTAACGTTAATCTTATTTTTTTTAATTAAGAGTTGTGTTCTAATACCCCTCAGTAATTGTGAGGTAACAAACAGCCTTTTATTTATATAATTCTCTTAAGGTGTATTTTACTTTTTTTTTTGAAAACGAGAGGTATGCTGTCAAAAGACAGGTCCAGAAAGCCACACCAAAAATATTAAAACCAATCTTTTCATGGATAAGGAAGCCTAACAATGTAACCAAGAGGTAAGTAAGAAATTGGATGACAACTGTTTTGAGGGTCTTTTATGGCTGATTTAAGACATGGGTCGGACCTGATCTTTTGACATGAGCAATAGGAACAGAAAGCTAACACAGGGCAAAGGTTAAATGGTCTAGCTGAACGCAGGTAAGAGTCGCAGACACCGACAGTCATTTTCAATGGGGTCTTGGACGCGTCGCTGTACGTCACAGGCTGCCTTGACTTTAAGCAGACTCGCACTCTAAATGGTTCAATGTGAAAAGCCACTGCAAAACAAGCACACTCACACCTTGGTAAGAAAAGCAGTCTGTCAACAAGGATACCTGGAAATAACAAAAGGAATGTGAACCACTGGAATGGACCCAATGAAAACAGTCATTTGTAGGTAAATATAGATCAATAAAGACAGATCAATCAGTTGAGAAGGTTGCAATCCGGGTGCTTTTCACCATACTCCTGGCATGGTACTGTCCCTGTTCCAGTCGAGTAATGTGAAAGCAATTTATGTGCTCACTTTAATAAGTTGGGAAATCTGATGACAAATGGATGGTCGAGACCCATGCTAATGCCAGGTGTGAATGGATGTCTTTAGCACTGTACACTTATGATCAGACCATCCAGTACACGTCAATACCAGGGGTGAGCAGTCCTAAGCCTGTTCCTAGCAAATGTCCACTCCCACGAAAAAAAGATGGATGAGCTCAGAACCAGGTTTACAACCCCCCCCTCCACTCCAATGGGAAATGAAAGACCACTGTGCTCTTCTTTTCATGAAAACCTGGTTATCAGGTAATAAACCAGACTCAGCGATCAATCGACAAACGCACTCAGTTTACCATACGGCAGTTTGAGGAAAAAGGCAGCGGTGTCTGAGTTTACATCAACAACAGGTGATGTTCAAAGCATCAGCAAGAACTGTACAACTGACTCAGACCTCATTATCCAGAGAGCTCACTGCTGCTTTCATACCGGCCGCTTACGTCACACCACACGTCAACACCACACAGCGCTGCGGCTCCTGCACGTCCACAATTATACAGACAGTGCTGTATAATTCTAAAATCTCACTAGGATTCTCATCAAGAGCATAATCTCTTATAGAATTTTCTTTTGTTTCTGTATTGGATTCTTGATTTGGGATTATGACCTAACCCTGTTACTAATAGGCCTAACTTCCTGTAGGCCTATTAATTTTATATAGCATCACCCAATGGTAGGTGGGCAGTTCACTGAAAAAAAAGTCATTCACTTAATTGACATTGGTTGCACATTAATGAAATGTTATATAAAATCAACACAGCATCCAGGTGCGCATTATTATTGCAGGCAACTAACCACTGCAATTTACAAACTGTAGTATCAAAGAGTCAACAACGTGTTAATTTCCCAAGCAGACAGAAAAACATCCTGGACCACGTGTACAGCAATGTAAAAGAAGCCTACAAGCCTGTACCCCACCCCCACTTCAGACAGTCAGAAGACATCGCCCTGTTCTTCTATCCAGCTTACAGGCAGATCAAGAGAACCCCCCCCCAGTAAGTAAAACCGGACTGAGGAATCTGACCAACTGCTTTAGGTGCTTTGAGTGTGCTGATTGGGAGTGTTACATCAGTACTTGCAAAGAAAATATTTTCTCTACCAAGACCATCTGGATTAACCCAAACCAAAAGCCATGGATAAACTGTGGTGCAGCGTAAGCTGCATGGCCGCTCCGCCGCATTTGTCTCAGGCAATGCTTATGGACTACAAAAAGGCCAGACACAACCTACATTGATCAAAGAGGCCAAAAACGACAATACCGACAGAAGCTGGAGGGTCACTACACAAATGCTAACACCCAGTGCATATGGCAGGGCCTGAATCAGATCACTGATTATCAGAACAAGAACAGTGAGGAAATGAACACCCGCACCACCTGACAAACTGAATGGCTTATGCCCGCTTCAAGGCCCTCAACACCAAGCCACAAAAGAATGGACTAAAAGTTGGGGATATGCAGGAACCTCTTTTCATAGTGTCATAAAGAAATGTAGGCTGGACTCTGAGAAGATTAAACCCAAGGAAAGCGGCTGGTCCAGAAAACATCCCAGACCATTACAGTTAGCAGCACGCCCAGATCAGAGCTTGCTCTTCAGTACTATAACATCTCGCAGACATATTCAATCTATCCTTGACACAGGCCTCAGTTTATATATGCTCAGATATATTCTCACAAAAAAAAAAAACAGGACCAACAGCTGTGATGTATATAGCATGTAGCATTAAGTTCACCAGTCAGTTCTCCATTTTACACAGCTTCAGTGGCTATAAAAACTCCTACGTTTAGTCGATACAAATTTAAAATTGTCCTTAGGAATTTAAATTGTCCTTGATCCGTGTCAACTGTGCCGTGATGGAACATGCAGAGTAAGATTTTCATTGAATGGTGTAACTGACTTTTTACCAAGCATATGAGAATAAAATTCTTAAAAATCACTAAGAAATAGATTTGAACCTCAAACGTAGCAGACTTGAGAATTCTGCACTCTAACACTGGGAAGACAAATCTAAAAAATTAGCATATTTTACAGCGTAAATCACCACTTGATGAGCAAAATGTGAGTATTCAAAGACAAGTAAACTGAAGATGAGTACAGCAGTCCCAGAGTAAGAACATCTGTCTTACCACTGGACAGACAGAAAGCATATTAAAATCTAATCTAAATACAACAGATTGTAATAACGAACGCACGCACTACTTTGAGATGCCCATTGCATGATTTCAGCGGTCCATTAGCTCGAGGTACAATACATAGGATACCATGAATTTGGACATGAAAAACGGGGATGGAATGGAGGCACGAATAAACGCAGAATTGCTCATAATTTGCAAACATTGCGTTGACATTGTAAACCTATGAATTGCCTCCCCACGTTTCGCGATTGTCTAGATAGCATCTGTCTTTGAACATGCAGAGGGCGGTGACAAGTTTCATCAAGAGTTTGTGCATGTGTGGCCCTGACTTTTTTGTCAGGCGGACACCAAGTGTGGGGATTGTGCATGTACATAAAAATTGCTGAAGTATTTCCAGTAGGTGGCAGCACCAACTTTCAGAGCATAGGTCAACCAAGAAAGAGGAGGAAAAATAGTTATGGTGAGCAGCTGTACCAGGAGATGCAGAGGCAGCAGGCTTGGTTAAATTTTGTAGTAAGAATTTCAAAACTACCTATACAAAAACTGAAATCGTCACTGGATACGTATGTTAAAACTGTGACCTTACTTTAAAACAGTCCATATAAAGGTTTACCCCATTCACTACATTACTTGTGCTTGTTGCAATCTGCCCTCTCCTGGTCTGGTGGAAACACTCTGCTGTATGCCTGCACCGACCACGAAACACTGCCTCTAAGGACAAACGTGTCATTTTGTCCGAAAACGCACGCGGAAAGGTGAAATATAAACTAGGCTTTGCCATAAGGCTCATTTGCACCGCAGGAACTCCAGCGTTTACAGTAATGGCCCCTTATCGGCCATTGCAGCCTTTTGTCTCTGTTACGGTGTAGGAACCGGTGCTGTGGGGGTCCATTCACGAGCGACCCGAACTCGCCCGATGCTTTTATTCGACCCGCCAGAGACTAGAACCGCTATTAATAAAGACAAAAGGATGCCCGACCCGCAATATAAGCGTACATTTAAACTTGCCCGCCCGCAAATGACCCGCATATTACAGAATAAAGTGTTTGGAAGCTGCCGAACCGAAAAAACGAGACTTTAAGGAGACAAAAGTGGATACAGGCAATAGACGGAGCGCAACGAGTCTTACTCTGAAATCTCCTTTAAGGCTTTTCGGGTCAGCAACTTATAAAACTTAAAATTCGAAACAGATCAAAATACCTCCGAAAAAAGTAATGGGGAAAGGGGGGATTTCATAGAGTTCCAAGGACAGTACCGTGTGTAGTTACTTATATTATCACTGTATTATTAAAGGTCGAAGCAGCGTGGCTGCCGGATCCCAGCTTTTTTAATTATTATTTACTGTATTATTGTTATTCCGACTTACCTACAAACCCAACTTAAAGGCAGACTTAGGGAAGGGATCTCATTCGGGACGTGGAGATTGCCTGTACAATATGCAAGTAAAATCATCAGGACGTAAACAGAGAAATAAATGCCCAGAACGCCCATGGTCTAAAGGGAACCGCTTGATATACGCGCCCGTACATTCAATTCAAACGACTAAAATAAAATTATTCAAGACTATTACAAACGGTATGTGGAGCAGTTAGACTGTAAGAACGATCATTTAGGAAAAACAAGCTAAATTACAGGCAAGAGGGAAAGGGCACTCACCGCCAGCAGGGATCAGCACAAACAGAGCGCCGCCTTCCCTTTGGCGCGGTTAAATCGAATTATTTGCCCCGGAAGTAGATCCCTGCCGTCGCCGCTCTGTCTTTCCCCTTTTCCTATATG
>JAAGVU020000025.1:6109395-6128381 GCA_011763525.2 Mormyrus iriodes
GTCGGATTGTGTGGAATGGTGTTGAAGTGGTTTAAATCGTATTTGACTAATCGTTATCAATATGTTCAGGTGTCAAAGAATTACACTCTGTCGTCTATGTCATTAGTCAAGTATGGAGTGCCACAGGGATCAGTGTTTGGTCCTTTACTGTTTTCTCTCTACATGCTGCTATTAGGTAAAACAAGGAGAAAACATAATGTTAATTATCATTGCTATGCTGACGAGACCCAAATATACATTTCGGTCATGCCTAACGATTCCGCACCTATTGTCACTCCGGCTAGATGCAACATTGCCAAACTACAACGATTTATTACTATTCAAGATACAGAGAAATTGATACATGCCTTTGAATACAGTAGGTTAGACTACTGTAATGCCGTTATCCGGGAGCACACAAAGTGCTTTGGGGCAACTGTGTTGTGAAAGGCGCTATATAAAAATAGATTTAATTGAATTGAATTGAATCAGGTGACAAGCCCATTCATTTACTTCACCAGTGTCGTATCACCGTAAATATAAAAATGACTTTTTCCCTCACTCTAAAACCAGAAACACAGACCATGATGCACAATCCCAGACCAAACTTAAGTTCTTTCTAATATCTGATATTTTCCTGTACACTCAAGACAAGTATGATCTCTTATATGTTTTATTTTTTTAGATGTTTATATTGAAAGTGATGTACAGTAATACCTTCACATTTCCGAGGTTTATGTTCTGAAGGTCCCTGTGAATGTGAAAATTCATAAATAATACCTGGGTACCCCTAACCTCAATCCATAAGTCTGCTAGCCTGAATTAACATTAAAACTATATTTATTACCAATTTCTAGGCAAACAGCACTGTACTGTACAATTTGCATGTTAAATTGCCTTGTCATTTCTTATTTAGACCTTTTCATATAATACACTAACCATCTAATTAGAGATGCACCGATTGCAGTTTTCTTGACCGATTCCGATTTCTGATTTTTTTGCAAGTGTGACCTGCCAATACCGATTTTTGCCGATTCCGATTTTCTTTCCAAGAACTGTAATTGACAGCACATCCAAACAAAAATCAGTTTTTCTTCAATGTAAAATTTTATTTTCATAATAAATAAAATTGTTAAATATTACAATTTCCCCCAAACTGCATTAAGTTACAGGATCTTCTCTCACTTAAACAAGTGTCAAAATAAAATGTTCTGTGACTGGAAAGAGGTACAAACAACAATTAACTGAAAATGAGTTCCTGTACACCCAATTTTATCTAACATATTTTACTTTACCAAACAAGAGCAGGTGCAACAGATTAAAATAGCAAATGTCAGTTACTAATATCATTTCCCAGAATGTTTAAATTCACCACAAATGTTTCAGGTTTTGTTATATACACAATCATATACAACATTGCCCTTTTTTTCCTTTTTTTTTTTTACTTGTCTTAAAATCAAAAAGTCCATAGGTGATAAAGCTCCTGTGATATTTATATACCCAGTGACAAAAAAATTAACCACCCAGAAGTAATGGTCCAATCTGGACGTAATTTGATACACATGCAGAACAGCGATGCGTATGTAAATGATTTGATTAGGAAGGAGCTGGTATGTCTAGTCATCAGACACAGAGGACGCCTCATAGACAGACCACACCAAGGGAGGATCGTCGTATTGATCGCCAAATATTACAGAACTCTCTACAACTCTCTGGACTCTCTACAACACCCTATGTCATCCCACACCATGTCTCGACAACTGGCATCAGCCGGACTATAGGTTCACCGTCCCAAGCGTAGGCTGCCGTTAACACCAGCACAGAGACGGCTGCGTTTGGAGTGGGGCTATAACCAGGAGGCATGGATTGATGACAAGTGGCATCGTACCATGTTCAGCGATGAATCTCAGTTCTGCATTACCACGGATGACAGTTGTGCGCACGTATGGTGGCACTGAGGGTAGAGGACCAATCTGGAGAGAGACACCGGCATTACTCCTGGCATCATGGTGTGGGGATCCATAGGGCATGACTTCAGGTCATCTCAGGTATCGATTTGGGCAAAGCGCTACGTCAGTGATATCCTGTGTCCGCATTTCTTACCCCTCCAGAGACAGAATCCTGGTACAGTCTTTCAACAAGACAACGCCAATCCACACATGGCATGTGTGTCCATGGACTGCCTGCGTCATGTTGAGGTCCTCCCGTGGCCAGCCAGGTCCCCTGATCATTCCCCAATTGAACATGTATGAGATCAGCTTGGACGTCAACTCAGACCCAGTGCCAATCTGTAGGATCTCGAGGGCCAGTTACAACAGCTGTGGGACGACTTGCTGCAGGAGAGGATACAACGGCTGTATCCACTCCCTAAAGACATGGGACCAGCAGTGTACCCATATTGCCAACTTTCTTATCCATTTGATCTGATATTATAATCATCACGATACAGTCACATGACCTGTCACCACGTGCAGATTCATTTCATTTCCACCACTCCGTCTGGGTGCTTAAATTCTTTTGTCACTGTGTATATATTATATGTGATCCAAATTATTTTCAGTATTGTTTTTGGCTTACGTATCATGCTTGAGTCAAATTCAGTTTTAACCAGGACACCAGGGTACCACCTCTACTCTTACGAAAGAAACCCAGGGATATTTTATAACCTTAGACAGTCAGGATCTCAGTTTTATGTCTTATCCAAAAGAAGGCATCATTCTTACAGCACAGTATCCCCGTCACTGCACTGGGATCCACACAGACCACTAGGACATCTCTTCCAGTAACAACCCAGCATTCCTTGTTGGTCTCCCACCCAAGTACTGGCAGGCCCAAGTCTGCTTAGCTTCAGATGGATTACCTAGTCTGAATTGCAGGTGGTATGGTAGCTGACATTATACATTTTATTTAGCAGATGTTTTATCCAAAGTGATGTACAATGAGAAAGTAGGGACAGGCCCTGTTATGGGCCATGCTCAAGGGCCCAATGGTGAAATCACAGTCAGCCATGGGATTTCAACCAGCGACCTTCTAATCACAGGTACAGTGTCCTAACCCACTGAGCCATATACCATACACCATACACTGAGACATTCACTGCATTCATAGTTTATTCATTTTTATTCCTCCCCATCGCCACTCAAATACAGTGCTTACAGATAGTTTTTGGATGCTTACTTAATTCTTATTTCTAATGCAAATTTATTGGTTTCCTAACATAAGTCCACTGATAAGCAATGGTTAACATATGTGCACATATCTTCTGCACAGACATTTTCTCTTTATTAAGTGCCATAATTTTTTGTGTGACTCATTCAATTCTGTTCTTGCCATTTTGAGATTAATTGCAAATGTAGTTACAGGCAACCAAAGTAATACTAAACATAAGTGTTTGATGTTATATGTTATTGCAAGGGTGTTACTAGTTAAAAACCACCAAAAGAGACTGCTTGTCAATTAACTTTTTTACTCAGAACAGCTCTTTTAGGACTATAATTTGGGTTTCAATTTATTACTACTTGAAATCAACGTGTTATGTAAAGCTATTGGTTGTTTCTGATGTGATATATATTTTTGTAAACAAATGGATAAAGAATGATTTTTCCTGTAAAACCAATGTTCAATATTTTTACTGAGTAAAGCAAGTGCCCCAATATTTTCTGTGAGCACTGTATATATGTCCTTCACATGTCTTTGTTCATGATTCCACCTGAACCAAGCCATATGACAATGGTAAAAATATTCAAGGCAGAAATTCGTGGAAATGGATCTCGCAAGAATAAGAGGCATGGATGGATGGATTGACGGATGGATGGATAGATAATATGGTTTCATTTAGAGTCAAAAATTGATCAAGTAAAAATATAAAGTGAAAAAACTGTAATATTTCCAAGCTTTCTGTCTTAATGGTGTTGTAATGTATCAGCACACCCATTTAAAGCACCTAGAGGCAACTATATAAAAATTAATTGAATTAAACCGAATTCATTTTGAATTTATGGTGTCTCCAAAACAAACTTCAATTACATAGAAAGTATTAAATCAACCTTTCAAAAATCAACTGGAAATCCCTACACTTTTTCAGAATAGGTACCACTATTTTAAATCCATCCACTTTACATTCCAAATTGACTGAAAAGAATAAAAGGTATTTCATAAATAGGTGTAAAAAGTAAACTCACCAGGTTCAAGTTTGATGATTTTCACAGCAGCCAACTCTCCTGTCTGTATGTTTCGAGCCTGGAAAACAGAAAAATGAAAAACACATTTCTGTTTTGTATATTTCACATAGCCAATACAGAGTTACTGAACTGTATGTAGTCTCAGAAAAAATATTACATAAAAATTGTCATGAAAAAATTAAAAAGCCAGAAACTTATAAAGTCAGGCTTTTTACATTAATTACTAGTAGCTGACCAATGTTCCAGGCTAATAATAATGGGCCCATTTATGTAGGCTGGTCTTTTAAAATATAGCAATAATTTATGCAATGGCAGTCAATTTGTTAGGGTTGTCATTATCAATCACATAAATTTTCGACTACCAATAAATTTGATGGTTAATCGAGTAATCGTTTATATTATATGTATATATACAGTATTTATAGCAATTAGCACAAGGCTATACCAACCCTGGGTGGGGCATCAGCCCAACACAGGGCGCACACTCACTCATACACAGAAACGGTCAGTTTAGGCACTCCAATTCACTTAAGCTGCATGTTTTTGGACTGCCATCGTAAACCCACGCACAAACTGAACTCCACGTACTGCAGACACAATGCAATGCTGCAGTGTGTGGCGATAGCACTACCCACTGCACCACCGTGCTGCTCTCCGAAGAAAAGATCAGGATGGCATGACAAAAAATTTAAAATGTATTTTGTTCAATATACTAGAACATCACGTTATATGCACACTGTCCTAGCAATGTGATTTTGTTGAAAATATTGGGGTATTTATAAAGCAAAAAGGAGTTCATACATTTTTCACAAACCTGTATAGGAGTGACTTAAACGGCAAGGATGAAAATGATTATGATTGTCTCAGAGAACGCATGCAGCGCTCGTGCAAAAGCAGTGGAGGTAAACTGATTTTAAACATATATTAGATTAGATAAATTATAGATTACATAAAATTGCAAAACTAGCTACGTTTTTTCTATTACAAAGCAAAACTTAAACTCCCTGTGCTATAACGCCCATACAGAATTGAAAGTAAAAAAAAAAAAAACAGATCATCCAGCCCTATAATACAGCCATTTTTCAAATTCAGTACAAAGTACCCCGTTTTGCGTTGTGATGTCATTCGGCGCCCTGATCAGTTTTTACGGCAGTGGAAAACCAACACCTTGAAGTACTGTACTTTTGGTATTCTTGAAAATTTTATGCAGATTCAGGCAGCCATGCCCTACCAATTTGCCAATCAAACCATTAACTTCCGCCTCAAAGATTTTTGGCTAATTTGCATAATTTGCAAAACCTGCTTTTGCCAACTAGTCCTGCCTCATCTGACCAAATCAGACAAATGAGGTGTCAGACCAATCAGACCCCTGAGCTGATGAATACTGTTGAAAAAAAGTCTGACAGTTGTCTACCACACGGCCATTGGCCACACCCAAACCCAAACCCTACCTTACTCAGGCCTGTTTTAATCAGACAGGTATAACTCAGCCATACCTTGCCCTACCTTTAGCAAACTGGAAGTCTTATCTTCCAGGACCATTCTGGAGACATGATACAAGGATGGCCAAATTTTCTTATTGGGGGCGTTACAACTAAAAACTGCCAATATCTCCTGACCTTCTTGGCCAATCCAAGTTAAATTTGGGAAATAGGTATAATGACCAAGCCTGAGGTCAGACACATGGCAGTCATAAGTCATAAAATGCCACCTACCATAAGCCAATCATTATCAAACATCTATTTCATAGGCTTAGCAATCACCAATCCAAACCAAAACTGGACGATCCATTTCTCTACAGACCTTTAGCCCACCCTGTTAAGGGCACCCCAGTCTGCCAGAAGGGGGTGCTACAGCAACAACTTTTGCATTTCTACGTATTTCTCCTGAACTGTCAAGCATATAGTTTAAATTTGTTGCCAGGCCAATTCAACATCTTTTGTCAAATCAAACAACATATAGAACTTGGTTCTAGCGCTTCGCATTTTTGCCTATTTTATATATGTCTTAAAATAGGCTTTTTCGAACTCATCCTAGGATATTCACCTTACCTATATAACTCTGTTTATTAAAAAAATCTTAAACTTTCTGTAAGTTACAGCCACCAGCCACACCCAGACCATACATTTCTATCAAACAGCCTTATCTTGTGCACACTTCAGCCAATCATCACCAAACTTGAAGATATACTTTAGGAGGGTACTGGGGAAAGACCCTCCAAATTTGATGCCAATCAGACAATAGGGGGTGCTACAGCAATTGCACATGTGTCTCTAAACCTACAAAACCAGTGCAACTCTCATTTTCCTGTTTTCTCTTTGAATGACATATAACTGGTCAAGATTAGGGATGCACCGATATATTGGCCAATTTTTGCCTTGTTGACTATCATTGGCCATCAGTAAATTAACCCCTTGCAGTAGCCAATATTTATGTGTGGTGTCGCATTAATTTTGCGTTGGGTAAATGAAAAAGCCTCAGAGCGGCATGCACACTCACGTCGTTATCATGTCAGTTCTTCACTGTGAGAGAAAACGACACAAATACTGCAATTTGTGATACATTTAAAACTAAGGTAAACTGTGGGGGAAGCACCGTGAAAACATAGTGAAATATCAGCGGTAAACTTTAAACTGATTATTAAACATGTATTAAATAATCCTGAAAAGGAATAATCATTAAAATTGCAAAGCTAGCTAGCTTTTTTTCCTGCAACAGTAAAACAGTAAAAATGTTTTAACGAAACTTTAAGCCTCTGTGCTATAATGTCCATGCATTATTGCACCTATTATTATTTGTAAGAGAATAGTACACTTCAGTTTTATTTGGAGGTTTATAACCTAAGAACTTTTCTTTAAGACAAGTAAGAAAATAGAAAAAGGTCAATGTCATGTATAATTGTGTAGGTAACAAAAACATACCAGAAAATGCTATGTAACTCACATTTATTTAAATCTGTTGCACCTGCTCTTGTTTGGTAAAGTAAAATATGTTAGATAAAGTTGGGTGCATAGCAATTCATTTTTAGTTCATTGTTATTTGTACCTCTTTCCAGTCACAGAGCACATTATTTTGAGATTTGTTTAAGTGAGAGAAGATCCTGTAACTATAACAGTTTGGGGGAAATTGTAAAGTTTAACAATTTCTTTTATTATCAAAATAAAATTTTGCATTAAAGAAAAGTAGTTTTTTATTGGTATATGCTGTCAATTGTAGGTTCTAGATAGAAAATCAGAAATCGGCAAAAATTGGTATCGGCAGGTCACACTGGCAAAAAAAAAAAACGGAAATTGGAATCGGCCAAGAAAATCCTTTTTATTTTCAGTTCAGTGATTCATGGCAAAACAAATTATAGTTACTGTTCAAAGACAGTCATTTGCATTTCCTAGTGATTTTTATAAATTCAATAATAGACAACTAGCCAATTCTGGTAGCAGGTGAATCAGCACACTGCCCTTATGAAGGAATAATAAAAAAAGTTTAATGTGCCTGTACAGTACGGCCACCAGCCACACCCAACTCTACGCCAGTGCCATGCCCATTTCAATCAGACAGCTATATCTCAGGCAAGCTTCAGCCAATCCTCACCAAATTTGACCATCTATTGTAGTACTGGACTACAGACAGACCCTCCGACTTTGGTGTCGAACGGTCAATAGGAGGCACCACAGCCACTGTGCATATATGCCTAAGGCCCACCTTGGCTAATTCAGCTGAAATGTCCTTAAAATCTCTTAAAACCTTCAAAGAATTGTCACCTTTCCCTTCATCTGAGTACATATTTTTAATTACTTTTCATTTACTGCTATTTGACTCATAGAAAATTATCATATATTATTCATTTATATATCAGCCTGTGCAGAATGCAGTATTTTGTATGTTTCGTTGAATCGGCCAGCAGGTGGAGTTCGTGCTCCATTACATAAATGCCATTCAATACTTTAAGGCCTTCTCATGTCTAAATGAACAGTCTACAAAAAGGATAAAGCATGATTGTAGTGCTGTTATATGGAGCACCCAAACCCTCAACAGACTAATGTTGTTCTGCATATGAAAGACAGTCTAAGTTTACACAGCCAGCATAAACAAAGCTTAACCTGTATGATCTAGACTTACCACATTAGGTAGGAAAGTGCCTGTTTCTACCCACAACTCAGACCATCTGACCCAAACCTGACATTCAGTGGGGGTCAGGCACTACATTACAGGTTTCTACATTCTGTCCTACATCTGCTGCCCTGTGAGGCCTAGACTTGAAAAATTCCATCCTGTCCCAGTAGTATTCAGTACTGTATGACTTTTTAATACACTGGCGACCAGTGTAAGTCAGTACTCCATTTTCCATCAGTACTGATGTACAGTTTCTGACACTTTGGACCCTTTGGTCACTGCTTGCAGTTACTAGTTATTATTATTATTGTTATTATTTACATTTATATATGTGGGCTAAAATTTTGTGCGCTGGGAACAGGCAAACATAAATATAAGCACATTTCTTGACTCGACAGATTCTTAACGTAGGTGCGCCCTTTTGGTTGAGTTGCTTTAGTTGGTGAAAAACAAAGTTAATGACAGAAAAAATAATCAAGCTTGTGGAAGCAAGACAGTCTAAATGAGAAATCAGAGTTACATACTTGTATAAACTATAAAACGTGACTGCAAAGCACTGCATAAATAACTTATCAGTTTACAAAATTGTCTTTTGTTTCTTAATGCTGGCAATGTAAGTAATACTTGGAGGACATCAAGGTCAAACGCAACTGTCCCCCCTAACAAAACAACTGGCCCCAGTCTGCTCCCCAGTTGAAATAGTCTAGAACAGCCACTGGTCAGAAATTTCAACTGTAACACACCCTGAAGTTCAAGTTCCGACTCAGAAAGTCAGAGGAACCTTTACAACCCTGACCTCAGAATTCAAGATGACTGCACTCTTCATCAACAGAAGCAAACACTGTAGTTACCTATAAGAAAAAAACAGCATTGTTCATATAAGGCTATGAAGCATTTTTCTTATTTCAGTCATATGTGATGTAGGAGCTAAAATATACTAGTCATTATTTATTGAATTACATATTGATTTGAGTTTATGGGTTGAAAGTATAATAGGTCTGATATTGCTGATGGAGATTCATATGATTAAGTTAAGGTTTGTACCTTTAACAGTGTCACATAGCATGAGAGAAGAGGTCATTAGTATGTAGTTGGTCTGTGGAGGAAGGACCTACACGGTCTATTGACCTCTGCCCCTCTCTCACTTTATTTTTGATGTACACTACCAGTCAAAAGTTTGGACACACCTACCCATAGAAAGGTTTATTTGTATTATTTTCAACATAATAATAATAATAATAATCATAATAATCATAATCATCATCAAAACTATAAAATGACATAAATGGAATTATGTACCAAAACAGTATTAAACAAAAAAAATTTTTGGGAGTGGGTGCATTTCTGTGGGTTGGGACTCACAGAAACTCACAGCCGGATCAAACGCCTTGAACAGACTGATCCCACTCTTGGGCATTTAAGCAAGGCCCTTAACCCCATTTACTCCATGGAATGGCTGACCCTAAAGTCTCCTCTACACCAGTTTCATGAGGTGGCCTCCTTGGATGTCTTTCCAGCTGTCCTGAAGGCGGTCCCACATATGCTGAGCATACATTGGCTGCTTTTCCATCACTCTCCAGTCAAACTCTTCCAAAACTATTTCTTTACTTTTCTTTTCCAAACTTTTCACTGGTAGTGTACTTCAAAACACTTCATTACACGGAAAACTTTGTATATATTGTCGTCTTATTTAATTTAGTAAATAGTTTAAGTAAAGTGAGTGGTCAGGTGTATTTTTCCCTTTTTTGTTTTACGGATCAGATGGGAGAGAGTATTTTCGAGATTGGAACCTATACATGACAACAATTGATTTTTTTTATATGTTCACTACAAGTCAAGTTTTTTTCTTTTGTGATTATGGCCACGTTCATACCAAAACACACACTTGAAATGTAAGGCACTCAAGGAAAAATTACAGAAAGCACTCACAGGAAAAATATAAAACTTTTACAGGAACTTTGCATTTTACCATATGTGATAACATATGGCTCTAGTACAAAACAAGTTTATTTCTTCTTGTTTCTTAATAAAATGTTATATTTTCGTTATGAATTCGTCACCTGAAAAAGAATGTTTCATTTTAAAAAGACTCTTTCTAGTCACATGGAACCACTATCCATGATTCAACTCAGTTCATTCAAAGAATTAAGCATGAAAATTAATACTGACAGAACATTCATTTCATATGCATTGTGTATGTATATAGAACTTATATATCTGACAGTTCACGATCACAAAAAAGGACAAACATGACTAATGATATTCATTTAATATGGATAGTACATGAATGTAGGACTTTGGAACACCTGAATTCAAAGATTTGGAAGGGTGTTCCAATACTTTTGGCAATATAGTGTAGGTAAACTGAAATGTCATATTGACTCCTATTATAAGCCTTTCTGTTAGAGGCCAATTTTGTCAAATATCAGTACCTTATCATGTTAATTAAAGACATAACACTAACTTACTATATGGAACTATTTTCAAGTGTTGAATGATATATTCTTGGAAAAATGGTAATTTATACACAACTGTATTATGGAAGCGAAACTTTATGAAGTAAAAAATCATTGTTGCATGACCTTGTCATGGTGATTTAGAAATGTCAATCTTTAGTGCATATTTCTATTCCATTCACTTACATCTGAGGCAGTAGTGGCCTAACGGTTAAGGAAGTGCACTTGTGATTGGAAGGTTGCTGGTTCAAATCCCTGACCAGCAAGAGACCACTCCCACACACTGCTCCCTAGGTGCTAAATTAACAGCCCACTGCTATGTCATATATGGGTTACATACAGAGGATGCATTTTGTTGTTGTGTCAACAATGACAATCACTTAAATTTGTAAGCAATATATCATATAATACATGTACGTAATTGCATAATGTAGCAGAATTAGGTGGTTAAATAGTGACTGTTGAACATGATCAGCAGCTTTAAAAGACCTAAAACTCCAAGAATTCAATGATAGAAAAAAACTTCATTTTAATCTTTAAGTAGCATCTGTAAAATACAATTTATTAATTTTGTATTGCATAATAATTACAGTATAATACAGCCTCTTTTTCCCTAACAGATGCCACTTTCAAGCAAAGAAGTGACTCATCTCACAGGACAACTGAATGCTGATTATGCTGCAAGGGCCAATTACCTTGCCAGAAGACGTGACACGTAGTTTACACACACACCCACACACTCAAACAGACACAAACAGACAGACACACCCAAAAAAAGAGAGACACACGGACAGAAACACATACAAACATAAGCACAGTCCATGTATTCATACACTATATGGACAAAAGTATTGGGGCACACCTCTTAATCACTGAATTCAGATGTTTCATTCAGACCCATTGCCACAGGTATATAACATCAAGCACCTAACCATGCAATCATGTTTACAAACATTTGTGAAAGAATGGGTTGTTCTGAAGAGCTCAGTGAAATCAAGCATGACACCGTCATAGGCAGAGATGGACACAAATACACCAAAAATATTTTGTTACAAACTACAAATAGTTGTTCATCAAAATTGTGACTTACGAACTGTAACATTGTGGGTGCAACCTCCAGTCTGCCACCCTACACAGGCCAGAGTGGAGACCAGACGCAATGCTGGACATCGGCATGATCATAATCACAGCTTACATCTTGTTTTTTGCAAGCAAGTCCACTCTTTTCTGCTTCAATAATGTTATCATACCCAGAGGGGTTGGGCACCCAGTTGTCCTTGGACCCTGAGAGTTTTTTTTTCTCCCTACTTGGGAGTTTTTGGTTCCTCTCCTCCATTGTCATCTGGCCTCCTTTCTTAATTTCTTTGTCTTTCCTTTTCCCTATTTTGTATTACTTTCTCAATATCATGTAAAGTGTTTGGGGCGACTCCATTATATAAAAATAATTTGAATCGAATTGAAAAATGTAACAAAATAAATTACAAAATATTGGTGTGAGAAAATACATTTAATTAATATACAAGTAATTTGAAAATACAAAAAAACAATTAAAATAGTGATGGTACATGACAGATATGTATACTTTTACAGCCAGAGTAATGTGTAATATTTACCAAATATACAGCTTGCCCAATTTTACATCTTTAAACAGAATAATAATTTTGTGATTTCATTTGTGATTTGATGTGTTTCATTTCATGTGAAATGAAAAATGACATTAGTAACGGAATGAGAGCTCAACCTGCAGCAGCAGGTTGAGGTTAGGGGGGATATCACAGTTCCGGGAGACAGAAAAGGGATACAAGATCGTGAACGTTTGCATTGCAGATTCAGCCTCAGTTTCAGAACCATTACACCCTTATTTTATACCCAGTGTTTCCCACAGAATTAGTGGCGGTGGCTGACAGGAGTGCTGGTGTGTGTGTGCACATGATGTCACATGATTTACTTGATAGGCTACATTTAAAAATCTGTAAGCCTGATGAAGGTTCTTAAAATGAGATGATAAATACATAAAATGACATTTTATTAAGTTTTTTAAACATTTCAAATGCATGAAATATAATATCTCAAAGTATTCTGTTACAAATTACACCTGATTCTTTTTCCATCCAGCAAAACACAAATTAAAAATATACTTAAAAGTAATTAAATTTGCATTTTAAATACTTTTAACTGAAATAATGCCCATCTCCGGTCATAGAATGCCACCTTTACAGTATGTCTGTTTGTTAAATTTCGTCCCTACTAGATATTCCACAGTCAACCATAAGTGGTATTATTGTAAAGCGCGAGCGTTTAGGGACAACAGAAACTCACCCATGCAATGGAACAGAGTTGGGTTGACGAGTGCTGAGATGCATAGTGCGTAACAGTCATTAGTGTTCTGTCGGCTCAGTAACTGCAGAGTTCCAAACTTCCTCTAGCATTAACCCCAGCACAAAACTATGCCCCGGGAGCTTCATGGAATGAGCTTTGATGGCTAAGCAGCTGCATGCAAGTGTCATTTCACCAAATGCAATGCCAAGCATCAAACGGAGTGGTGTAAAACACACTGTCACTGAACTCGGAGCAGTGAAAAACATGTTCTGTGGAATGACGAATCACGCATCTTTGTCTAGCAGTCTGATGGATGAGTCTGGGTTTGGTTGATGTCAGGAGAACATTACCTGCCTGACTACACTATGCCAACTGTGAAGTTTGGTGGAGGAGGGATTATGGTGTGGGGTTGTCTTTCAGGGGTTGGGCTAGACCCCTTAGTTCCAGTTAAGGGAACTCTTAATGCCTCAGTATACCAAGATATTTTGGACAATTCTATGCTTCACACTTTGTGGGAACAGTTTGGGGAAGGCCCTTGTCTGTTCCAGCATGACTGTACCCCAGTGCACAAAGTAAAGTCCATAAAGACGTGGTTGGATGAGGAAGAATTTGACTGGCCTGCACAGAGCCCTGAGCTGAACCCCCTTGGGATGAACTCGAACGAAGGTTGCGAGCCAGGCCTTCACGTCCAACTTCAGTGTCTTACTTCACAAATGCTTTTCTGGATGAATAGGCAAAGTTCCCACAGGCACACTCCAAAATCTTGTGGAAAGCCTTCCCAGAAGAGTGGTAGCTGTTATAACTGAAAAGGGGGACCAACTCTGTACTGATATCATAAAAGTTCCGGTAAGGTATATCAGGTGTACCAGTACTTTTGTCCTTAGAGTGTATCTTTATCGGGGCTCTCCATTCATTTCTATGAGTATAACCCTAATCCCAGCTATGACAATCTTCAGCCCTAACCTTTACCGTAAGTAACCAAGCAAAATACAACATTTATTACTACTTTAGTTGTTTGATTGCATTCATAAGTTACAGGTTTTAATCACATTGTGGGGAAATCTGGTCCCCACAATGTAATGACTGAAAAATGCAAGGGTAGATAGACAGACAGACAGACAAACAGACAGACAGACAGACACATACATACAGAAAAACACAGACACTCGGACAAAAGTTTTTAACAAGATTCGTGGTTGCTAGATATATTTAAGTGAAATCGCAACAGAAGACATGAATTCACAATTCTTGTTAGATGTTTCTTCTACACTAAAATAAAACACCAAGTTCATCCATATTCAGTGTCAGATCCTTCAAAAAACAATTCCCTTTCACTATAGAAACATGGCCAGGCAATGTAAAATGGGTTGCATCAATTCCATAAAAATTTGATAATATACAGGAAAATTAACACACAATAAAATGTATCATTTATTGCAGTGTTTTTTTTACATAATATGTCAAATTATATTTATATATTATTATATAATAAATGACAATGCCATACTTATAAATTTTAATTTATAATGCCAGTGTCTTCAGCATGCCCCACTTAATATTTCAAAAACACTTTTTCAAATGACTTAAAGACCAATAGGAATTTAAAAATGTACATTTTACCAAACCTGATGCATGCTTTTAAATAAATCAATTAATTATTTATAAATAATTAATACAATTATTTTATTGAGAAATTAAAAAAATCATAAACTTTTGAATTGCTCATCTTGCAAACTCTCATTTATCACTGACCCATTTAAGTTGGTACCTATTATTGCCCATATTGTCCGTTAATGGTCTGTGATGAACCGACATCCTCTCCAGGGGCCCCAGTGTCTCATGCCATTTGTTTCCTGGGATAGGCTACTGGATAAGTAGTGGATTGAGTAATTTGAGTTAAATAGTATAAAGATTAGGGCTGTCGCGATTAGTCAATGTAGGTGATGATGAAAACACGTCAAAATCAATATTTTAAATCAACACTTAATTTTTTTTTTTATAAAATTACTTATGATTTGTAAAATGCTTCAGTTCATTATAACAAATGTTTTCCTTTAATATAACTATGTCATTATGGGAGTAGTTCAAAATCAGGGCTTATTCTATGTTGATTGACAGTGCTGGTGTGTGCGTTTGAACATGTTGGAACCGAAATAAAAATGGACGCTAAATAAATTCATTTGTGAACTGGAATAGAAATGCAAACCATACTTACAAAAAAAATGTCAGACTTTAATCTGCAAAAAGTACCTAAACACCACCATCCTTTTACCTTGTTTAACCACAGTATCTCCTCTTTTAAAAGATGTTGTGGCTGCTGATCGGTCCCTTTCTTCATCGCGACTTCAGTGGTTATTGTTTGTTGCATGTGGCATGCTCCACTAACTGAATTTATTAAGCATGAGGATATGCCAAATTTATATAGATTGCTATCTTTTGGGCATCACAATATGCATCTCATTAATACTACTAATCTACTTGTCGAATTGTGGGCAAAGATAATGTGCATAGTGCCGAAAAGCTGTTGTACATTATCTAAAGCCCTATGTATAAGTATAAATAAGTATAGTTCATTATTGTCAAAACTAACTTAAATTTTAACGGTCAAGTTGATTTCATGAAGGAAAATTAATTGTTTTTATTAATCAACCAATCGACAAACTAGTCCATAGATTCATCTATAGAAAAATAGTTGTTAGTTGCAGCCCTAATAAAGATAATTTGGCAACTTGATAACTAAAGGGACATTAACCATTGAAAGAGGTGGTATCATGGTGACATCTGTCTCCACGGCACAAATATGGTTTACTTTTTTTAAAAAAAAAACATTCTATGACAGCTACAGATGAACATTCTTGAATTATCTAAGTATTTACATTTAGATTGAAAAAGCATATTAATATAGTAACCTGATCAAAGTAACACAATGAACAGAGCCACATGACATAAAAAAATGATGAAAGAACAAAGATTTTATTTAAGACTGGAAGAGGATAACAGATGTAATGTAGAGGAATGAAAACTAGAAAGGGAGGCTGTCCAAATGACAACACTGAATTTCCCGGACAACGCCATCACTTGCTCTGCCCATCTAATTCATACTAATTCCACTCTCACCAACCTGTACAATTTCTAGAAAGACTGGATGGATCAACTAATCCATGTCAGAGGGTACAATTGAGCTAGGACAGGATTTGTAAACTACCGTTACAATTGAAAGGACACGTGGGCTCATTTATAAAGGCTTCACATGAACTTCCCCATAAGAAATAATGTAAATGAATTTAATCCATTCCAGGCCCCCAAATGATTGCGTATTTAAACTTATCTGCCTACTTAACTAATGATAAAGCATTAACAATCAATATAAAACTAACGCACACATACAAAGCGATAAACATGAAATAAGTGACAATCCCATACTCCGAAGTGAGAGCAGACACCCATGCACCACCTTCAAGTCTCTTTAGTTTCCTTTATAAGTTCTACAGTTACTCTCACCACTTTCCTCTTTGGTTTGCTGCTATCACTGCTCACTTTTTTAGGGGCCATGTTTACTATATTACTAAATATACTGTAGATAAAAGGACAAAAAAAATTCATACTGAACACAGGAACAGCTTTCACACGTTGAACTCGGTCGAGAGGTATTGCGAGACTGAAAGTGATTCATATTCAACACCTTGCCAATAGATCCATCTGCCATTGTTTCAGTCCATCAGAGATGTGTCTCGATCTGTACAAGTTGTAGCAGGTCTGTTTTTTTTCTATGTTCAAAGTTTTCAGTCGATTCTACTGTATTTGTTTTTGGGAGCTGTGATATTCAAAATTTTTGTCAATTATTGTGAATTTATCATTTGAGGTAAAGGTTCAGAAATACTGTAAGTACTGATTTTAGGTCATATTGCCCAGCCCTAATTGACCACTACATATTTTAGCATGTTAAAAATTATCCTCTTTATGGCACAGTGCAGTGTTGGGGCCAGGTGGTTTGCATACATCAGGAAAGATATGTTGCATGGTTCTAAAGCTCTGTCAGGGTCACTCATGGCAAATAGGTCTTAAAAGACCTGCCATACAAAATATAACACCTACATTATGTAGCAGCAATATAGGACAGAAGTAGAAGACTGCAACAATAACTCTCAGCGGACAGCCAATGTATTTGGCTGGACAGATACTGCTGATGATGGGACCGTTCATGTAAAATGGGCTTTAAAAATTTAGTAATGATTCATGCTATTTGCATTTGGTGGCATTAAACAGGCTATCAGACAGTGACTGGAGCAGGATTCACAGTTAACCTAGCGTCTGAGAG
Organism: Mormyrus iriodes; assembly: GCA_011763525.2. Classification (NCBI taxonomy): domain Eukaryota; kingdom Metazoa; phylum Chordata; class Actinopteri; order Osteoglossiformes; family Mormyridae; genus Mormyrus; species Mormyrus iriodes. The sequence continues at coordinate 6,126,759 of JAAGVU020000025.1, forward strand.
GAAAGAAATCTGAAATTTTCTAGTTTTCATTCTTTAAATTAAGCATCAATACAATTTCATATGAATTTCATAATAAGTCTGTTTACATTTTAATCCACCCTCATTAGTTATATGACTAACAAGTGTAGGCAACAATGTTAATGCTAGACTCTTGATTTTGGTAATCTTAGGTAAAAGCCACAGACTGAATCATTCTATTGTTTTGATAATTATGATTCACTGATGATTTTATTAAAAAAATTAAACAAAGCACTTTAGCAAAACAATGGCTGAGTAATGTTGTGTTCACAGGTTATTCCTCAGCTACATTAAGATGGTGTGGCACTGCCCAGCAATGTTATTTTTGTTACTTTGTCTCAACAGAGTCAACAGCTACAGACCACCAAATTTCATGTGGTCTTCAGATTAGCTGAAGAACAGTGCATAGAGAGCTTCATGGAATGGGTTTCCATGGCCAAGTAGCTGCATCCAAGCCTTACATCACCAAGTGTAATGCAAAATGTTGGATGCAGTGGTATAAAGCACACCGCCACTGGACTCTAGAGCAGTGGAGATGCGTTCCCTGGAGTGACAAATCACGCTTCCCTGTCTGGCAATCTGATGGACGAGTCTTGGTTTGACGGTTGCCGGGAGAACGGTACTTGCATGACTGCATTATGCCAAGTGTAAAGTTTGGTGGAGGGGGGATTACGGTGTGGGAATGTTTTTTCAGGGGTTGTACTCGGCCCCTTAGTTCCGATGAAAGAAACAGCCCCTTCCTGTTCCAACATGACTGTGCACCAGTGCACAAAGCAAGGTTTATAAAGACATGGATGAACGAGTTTGGTGTGGAGGAACTTTACTGGCCTGCACAGAGCCCTGACCTCAACCTGATAGAACACCTTTGGGATGAATTAGAGTAGAGATTGTGAGGCAGGCCTCATCCAAAATCAGTGCCTAACCTCACAAATGCTCTCCTGGAAGAATGGTCAAAAATTCCCATAAACACATCCCTAAACCTTGTGGATAGCCTTCCCAAGAGAGTTGAAGCTGTTATAGGTGCAAAGGATAGGCCAACTCCATATTAAAGCCTATGTATTAAGGATGGGACGTCATTAAAGTTCATGTCTGTGTAAAAGCAGGCATCCCACTACTTTTGGCAATATAGGGGCAGTTTCCCAGACAGGGTTTAAATTAGGCCAAGAGTAGGCCTTAATCTAGAAGAGTTAATCATGGCTTAATAAATGACTTTCGGAAACGCAGACTAGCTAGTGATTACTAACACCTGGACTATGGAGTCTTGAAGTAAAGCAATCAGGATTAATTTAAAAACAGACTAGCACTGGTGGTTTAACCAAACTGAGGTTGCCCATAAAACATGGAGTGGACTTAGAATAGCCTACTTTTCTATGAAACTGGACAAGCAAATCCAACTATACCAATGGCAGTAGAAAAGAGCCAGCGGTCAAAAAAACTTCACTGAGCATGAAAAAACTATTTAAGACAATAGTTTCCAGGTACCCCATCATTAAAGATAAGCAGCACACATCTGCTGTGGAATCGAAGAAAAGGACTGCATGGCAATCCATCTGTAATGAGTTCAATGCAAATGAACAAACATCTGCAAGGACAATTCACCAACTT
>JAAGVU020000025.1:6128481-6139464 GCA_011763525.2 Mormyrus iriodes
CATGTAAAAAATGGCTATTTAAAGTGGCACAATGCAAAAGCATCTCTATATGCAAGTCCTTCTCTGTGGTTTATTGTGATTGAAAGTACATCTGGATCGTCATCTTCTAGTATTGGAGTGTCTGGGCATCCTTGCTTTTTCAGATAGTTATGAAGAACAGCCGTTACAACAATGACAATGCAGCATCTTCTTGGAGTAAATCGAAGTGTTTTCTGAAGGCACTGAAAACGACTCTTCCAAACACCAAACATGCGCTCCACTAGACCCCCTAGTGCGCATAGGAGCTTGGTTGTAGCACCTTTGCTCAGGTGTAATTGGCTGCAAGTATGGTGTAAACAAAAAATTCCTTTGAGCATACCCGCTGTCACCAAGCAATATTCCATTATGATCTCTTTCAAACTGAACATACAGAGATGAGTTAAGTAAAATCTGTGAATCATGAGTGGCACCTTTCCAATGTGCAACAATGTTTGAAAACTATAACTGGGGAGTACATACACCTTGGACATTAATGGAAAACCAGTTCTTGCGATTCCTGTATTCCTCAGCATCTGGGGTAGAGGGACGTTTAATGGGAATATGGGTTCCGTCAATGCAGCCTATGACTCCTGGGAAGTTCCCATATTCATAGAATTGTACCTTATAATTAACTTGGGTTGCAGCATCTGGGAAGTTTATGTACTGTCTTCTCAATACACAAATGGCCTTGCATACTCTGTGAACGACTTTACACACTGTTGGTTCAGTGACCCCACATAAATCCCCAGTTTCTCTGTGAAAGGTGCCACATGCCGAAAACGTAAGGTTATGAGCACCTGCAGACTAACTGAAACAGGCCATCCTCTTTGGGTAACACATGAAAGACTTCGTTCCACAAGAGAAATGATCTCCGCTGCATTTACTTTATGCATTCGAAAATGATCTCAAAAACTGATTTAATCAAAAAATTGCAGTGGGTCACTTCTGTCAACAAGAATTTGTCTAGCAGGTGGTATTCGTTGATCATCACTGACATACTCTAAGTAATCCATGTGTCTTCTTCAGCAAACAACATTAATCTGAAGTTAAACCTGCTTGCTCGCAGGTTTTATTTAAATCTCAATTTATTACTCGACTAACTCTAATCTTCCTTCAGGAAAGAAGCTTAGGCTTAGTCTAGGACTGTTTTATACCTTGACTGAGAAAGCAGACTTCGGTTAGTCTGCATTAAAAGGCTGTTTAAATCTAGGACTAGCTTTAATCTCTGTCTGGGAAATCGTCCCATAGCGTAGCAACCCAGCAGACTGTGGATCAGATCATGACACTTCTTCAGTGAAGCTGAAAAAGACTTTCAAGAAAAGAACTGTAATGTACAAAGTCAATATTAATCATTAGAAATCATAAAAGTAAATCTTATTAAAATAAAAAAAACGATGTGTCGATTTAAAATATTGATGTTGACACATTTTCAGCATTGACATCGACTACGTCGACTAATCACAGCAGCCCTAGTCTATACTGACAACTTTCCGTGCTGAAAAACACACAATGACAAACCATGCAATAGACTGCAGCAGAGGTTTTATTTTTTGCAGAGACTAAGATTGTATGGTGTGAGTAGTCAGATCATGAAGAAGATCTACCATGCTATGGTAAAGAACATCATCAGATATGGTATCACTGCATGGTTTGGCAACCTAACAGCTCAGCCCAAAATCAAGCTTGCCAACATGCCCAAAACAAGTTAAGATAATAAAGATAATAAAGTTATTCTCTGAATCTGCAACTGTGTATCTGACAAGAGACCTTCATTTAGACAACTGGCAAGGCAACTGGTGGGCCCAACTGCTCTTTTATGCAGCCAGATATCACCAGCTTGTTTTTCTCAGTTAGCCAGTCAAAGAAAATGTTATTGGCTATTTATCTTGGTAGTAAGTGTAAATTTGCTCAGAAAAAAACACAGTTTAATACAACATGTGCAAATTAACAGTAACATGATAAAAAAATATGTATTTCCTCTGTCCAAAAAGTTATGGATATCTAGTTGGACAGCTAGATAAACTCCTCTTTGGTTCCCAAACCTCTCCTTAGGGGTACCTCAGCTATTCTATGTATTTGTTGAATTTCTCCACTAGCTCAATTAACTCGACTTATTAAATAAACTCAATGACATATCGACTGAAAAAATACATGGGTGTATTAGACGTTCGCTGCAAATACTGTGGTGATTTTAGGAGAGGTTTTGAAATGGCTAAGCAGAGACACAATGACAGACATATTTGACAGTTGTACATTAACATGAAGATCATTTTCTCATTATGACATCATGAAGATCAGTTTCTGTGACTGCCCAAGACTGTTGCATAATACTGTAAAGACCAATCCATTATTTTAATTCAGTACAAATATTCTTGTAATACTGCACTAGCTGAAGATCTAGAACAGCTGGCCAGGACAAATCTTTTCACAAAAGTTTTGAAATTTTTTTCCCCTATGAATCGACTCATTTTCAAAATCAAAAACTGCACCTGACCAATGCAGCATGTTTAGAAGTACATGTGTATAAAGAAACTATAAAATAATATATTTACAATCAAAGAAATATTATGAACTATTCTTCTTGTCAGAAAAACTGCATACTTTGAAAGTGTAACGCAGGAATCCCATTGAATCTTATTGAAAAACATTGCTAAAGAATTATTTCTATCGCTGTTTAAACAGATTTCTTTTTAAAGCAACTCAAATCTTTTTTTTAATACTCTTTTGTGGTGGCAAGCAAATTTAAATGCATTTTGGCTCATCAGAAAAACAGCTTAGTTTGTTTCAGATAAAATCACAGTTATAATGGTATTTCTTATAAAACGTTTAAAACAACTTGATTAAACTATCCTCATACATTTATGCATATGAATATGTAAATTTTACATTAAAATGTCTGATACATCATTTCGTGTTAATACGTAGCTTTCTACATCAAGGTCAACTATGACTAAGTGCTCTTACACCAGAAGAAAAATTTGGACTAATGCAGTCTTCAATATACATTACACAAACAAAGATAATAGTCACAAAGCAGTATATTTTGCTAGTCATCGACTCACACACGTGGTAGAGGAAAACACGTACTGTATATTTACCATAATGAATTTAACTGCAAGACATACCACTGAACTCCACGTGAGATTAATTTAATATGAGCAGTAGTATTATATGACACGCTATTTTAATGAAATGCTTAATTAAAATACTTAGCCAGCTACAGACAGTCAGCTAAAGTTTTAGAGAGAAAGTGTGTGGGTGAATATTTGCGCCTAAATGATGATCCACTGAGCTACGTACAGTTACCAGTACACAATCATCACTACGCAATCATTCTCTGTAAATAAAATAATGACAACAAAAGTAATATTGAGAAATATCAGAATAAATACCTTATATACATCCCCATACGTGCCGCTCCCAACTCGCTGTATAAGTTCAAAATCATGTTGAGGATTTCTCCTTTGAATTTCCCCGCTAGGCCGGGTAATCACATCCATGTCGCTTAATCTTTCACATTCAAACACCACAGAAAACAAATCTTCAGTTTATACCATCTAGGCAATTCGTTCCTTTCCTTTTTATAGAGGCGAAGCATTTACTTCCAAAAATGGCTTCTGGCCCATTTCCTGAAGTTAAAAAAGAGGAAAAAACGATTGTCAATAAACACATAGTAGGAATAATGGTAAGAAATCAACTCTTAAGAATATTTTTGTTCGTATATACACACATAAACATTAAGTATGTCGTCTTGAAAACCTCTGCTAATAGACAAACCACATCAAAAATATAAACTGTCTATATTCGCATACTTTACAATATATGCAAGAGATATCCTTCTCTCAATATTTGCAATTTTCCATAGGTACATATATAACACAACAATATTTCTATAACAGAGGAGAAAAATAAAAAATCGATTGTTTCTAGCTAGCTAACTTAGCTAGTTAATGCCCGTCCACATATAAAGTGCTCTGGCAACGCTCAACAAGCCAGTCACGCATTTGGTACAAATGAATAAATAAGTAAATATTAAACTGTCCGGTTTATATTTTTGCTAATTTTATCCTCTTACCTGACTAAAAGGTTGCTTGCTTCTATGATAGCTTGACAATTAATCATTTGAAGGTCTAGCTAGTCAACTATTTCACCAAAGGGCTAACTAGTAACAGGCTAGCTATGCTAGCTATAGATAATGCAACTATGAAATACCTAGGAATATGCAACATTTACAAATCTAAATCAAATATTTTTGAGAAACGGAAAACATATTGATGGGTTCCAATTGACTACTAATATTTAGCACGAGATATATTTAGTAATCGACGTTTAAGTGTGCATAAACCCGTACGACCTACGTAATATTTTAAACGAGCGCCTGAAATACCCAGAAGCCACCAAGCGTCTAAATGTTAGTACCGGACGATTTGCACAAAAGGAACTCACCCACTACACCTCGCTCACCGGAGACCAGCCGCAGACACGCTGTTTTGCAGCACCAATTTTAAAAAGTATACTTCACCTCAAAATTTAAACGTCGACCGTTATTATTCTTTGGAAAATAAATAGTAAGGGAAACTCTGCGGTCTGAAATAGGGAAAATGGATCACAGATTGTTTCTATTCCGTATTATTAGAAAGAAGAATTTCTGATTTTTGCATTCTGTGACGAATAGTATTATATTGAAAAATTCTATGTTTGCTATAATAAAGTGTTATGGGGTCCTTGTTTTGAAAAATCATTCAAAAGAAATTTAAATTGTCCACGGCATTCCCTTCTAGTGAAGGGTATGTTCATTAAACGTAAAATCAAAGTCGTTCCAAGCGGGTGAACAGTGAAACGGCCATGTTTAACATTTTTTCATAGAAAAATTGGTCTGTTTAGACAGATTTAAAATGGTTAGCTAAGTTTAAACAGGAAAAATGAATAGGCCTATCAGAGGAAACCTTCTAAAAGCACATTCATCATACATCTGTTTTCTCTTGTGAATTCTATTTGCAGCTATCCACGTCAGTATTTCACATAATGTTTTATTTGATACCGCTGCCAGCCATCAACAGTGCAACTTTTAAATTCAATAGAGTGGTTTGCTGATCTTCCTTGTAAGTGTTTTATTCAAAGATAACGCGAATCACTCCCCCTGGTGGCAGTTACACGTCATGTGGTTGTGTCTGAGATGAGAATGAGGCTCCATCCATCCATCCTCTTTTTTCCTGAAAAAGCATCCTCAGCGTTTAATGAAAGGGAGAGTTCCTTCGTCTACGTGTTTGCTAACTAGAATATTATTCAATCGAAGCAGCACACGCAATACGTGTCTGAAATACCGGGCAGCGCCATGGCTAGGAACCGCAAAGACAAGGATAGCTGGGGTGAGCGTTTTATAATGAGCAAATATAGCGTCATTGTTCTTAGTGAAAGGTAATTGTGATATGTACCTCTTGGATGTTTTCTCTGTTTGTCTCACATGTTCAATGACAGCCACAAATATATATGATCCAACTCTAAATTCTTGGGAGCGATTTTTCAGAATGTTTTTGTTAATAAGAGTGAAACGATTCTGTTTATTTTAAATATTAACTTCCTCCGTTGGTTTATAGAACGACTGTTAAAAACGTATAACATGAATGCGCAGAGTAGGCCATACGCTGTTCTCATTTGATACTTTATGGGTACATAGTTAGTATGTACATTATTGTCATGCAACATGATGCAAACATTTGCTCATTTTGAGCGATAAATTCGTAAAATAGCTACGTGATTCTCCTTTTAAGTAATAATATTAGAACATATTTGCAATAATGGAATCGGGGCGGAGGGAGGTGAATATCGCCGCACATAAATTCATATAGTTCCTATCGTATGTGTATAAACCGACTTTACTAGTAGATCTATGCCAATGCTGTTAAAGTGTGTGAATATTTAAACAAGAACATTACATTAAGCATTTTAAAATTGTATACCATTGTTGCACAAAACCTAACTATATTTTCATGTATGGCATTTGGATAACTGAAAGCAGTGATAGTGAATGTGCAAGAAAGCTTTCATTTATGACTTCAAATTATAAATATCTTATTTTTCTTTTAAGTCAGATTTAAAATAAGCCTACCTGCTAAACAAATGTGCTAAAGCTATACCAATTATTTAAAAAATATTTTGGTAACAATCCACATTTTTGTGATGCTTATATTTATAAGACATATTATAAAAGCATTAACTTCCATTCATTCAGTTTCCAATGTCCACATTTGACAGCAGTGATTTTTAATATGTCAGAATAGTTTCATTCTTTGAGTTGGTATTATTTTAAAACTACTAGGGGAAAATAATGAAATAAGCTGTCAGTAGTTGTGGCACAAATACATTGGTTAATTGCTGGGGTTGTGGAAAAAACTTAATCTTCAATATTAGAATAGGGCCGGCACGGTGGTGCAGTAGTTCGCACTGTTGCCTCACCCCTCCAGAACCTGAGTCTGACTTTCCGCCAGGGTTCCATGTGAAGATTGCATGTTATACCCATGTCATCATGGGGTTTCCTCCAGGTACCAAAAAACATCCAGTGGTCCTAAAAACATGCTGAGGTTTTTTGAATTACCAAATTGTCCATAGGTGTGCATGTGTGAGTGCATGGTGTGTGGGTGTGCGATGGGTTGGCACCCCATCCTGGGTTGTTCCCTGCCTTATGCCAGTAGCCTCCCGGACCCCCCGTGACCCTAAACAGGACAAGCGATTGTAGAAAATGGATGGATATTATAATATGTAATTTAATTGTTAATAATTATTTTTTTCTCAAGTGGTAACAGTTTTGTTTGAAGGACTCAAAGCGTTGCTTTGAACAAAATCATGGCCAAATAAATATAAGAACTCATTTTTCTACATACCGTAAGAAGCGGGTGAGGGGGGCATGAATGTCCTGAGGTCATTTGACAAGCCAATCCATTAATTTGTACTTAATTAATTAATGAGAACACAAAATGGGTTTGGGCTTTGCCTCCCACCATCAACACACATACCCAAACCATACAGTCCAATCCTACACCCAGTTGAATCAATGCCCATTTTGTTTTCCTGGTTGTTTATTGTTAGTCCGCACTATTTTGGTATACCTGTCTCCACTACTGCATTTTCAGGGTGTCAGAATGTGTGAAGGGAATAATTACATTCCATTGTTTGGATCTGAAGTTATGTTATGCATTAGTTATGTATTAATAGGAAATATTAGGATAATTTTGTGGAATGGAACTGTGAAATAGTTTTGATGTTTTAACATCCTTGTGTATTTTAAGTTTGTAATTTAATTTTCTTCAATCATTGAATCATTCATTAATATTGCTCCATGATGCCAAATATATGTGCAATGGTCTGATAATTGAAACAAGGTATTAGACTTTCTGTTCACTTTGGCAACTGATTTTTATTTTTGAATGTTTATTATTGTAAATATGCATATGTTCATTTATGTTCCAATCAGAACCATATTAAAAGACATTATATCGGGGGGGGGGGGGGGGGACGTGGAGTGGCGATGTACGTAGAGCTTAGTGATATAGACCAAAAATCATCATATATATTCATACACATACATACATGCATTCTTAAATATATTTTATTGATATAAATGAATAAAAGAAAACACCGTAATATACCATTAAACCACCAGAATCTTAAAAAAAACTGTGATGCAAATTTTTGGTCATTCCACCCAGCACTGCATCATATCAAAGAAAATACATATAAAATCAAACATATAAAAAAACAAAAGCAGCACCTGAGCACATAAAAACTTTATCAAAAGCAATAACAGACATGGATAATGCTTTATTTTTTTTTGGCCAACCAGTCAATTGTTATCCGCAAATCCCCCCCATACTGTATACTATCGCATTTTGGTAGCCTTTGTATAAGTGTCTCTCACTCTCTCACTATAAGAAAGGTACCCCTGATCTAGCTATTTCACTAAGTTATATTTTCTACTTTTTAATAAATTTACAGTGGGCACATTTTGTAGTAACGAATTTTAACTAGCTACACTTATAGCCACGATCTTCTTTCCACTATGTCTTCACTGTTGACTAGTGGAGTTTCTTATTTCTTACTACGACAGTGAGCTCTCGCGTCATTAAAAATGGCCGAGGCTGTCCATTGTTGGGAACATTGGGCAGGGCTAGCCTTCTTGCAACATGCAATGGGAACTACCTAATGGATTCTGGGATTCTGTGTAATATGACTGAACTTCTCACATAGTTTACTGCCAGGAAGGAATTCAATTGGTCTCTATAAAAAAATTTTAATAGAGCCCTAATTTTAATGCACAATAAATGTATATGGATACAAAGGGTAATGTGTCATCCTAAATTTTTCCTATAATTTTGAAAACTTATTGATATTCAATGAAAATTTGATATAATGCACAGCTCTAGGCAAGGGTAAAAGTTGTTTCTGGGGTGGGTGGCAAAGCATTGGATGAGCAGATGATCCATAGCCACGCCCCTGGGAAAGATACGTAGAGCAGCTTAGTTGTTTTAGCATGCACTCATATATTAAAACATAAAATTGAAATTAAATAAAAGATGGTATCCTTAGCAGGTGGCACTGGGGAGCACAACAGCTCATTTAGTGGGGCATAACCCATGAATGCCCCCCCACAACGCCTACCACGACAATGTGGAATTTTGGAATCTGAAGGATGTTGATACATTTTTGTATAACCACACATGCAGTGCTGGCCAGGCAAATCACAATAGTAGATCAATGCTGCGTTATAATCTTTAATTCTACCTAATGTTACTTAACAGGAACTATAAATGCAAAGAAATTTCTACAGGTCACTGAGACAACAACACTGTTTCAGGTTGAGGACCAGGACCTGATTAAATACCAAAATGATTTACTTGTAGTTCAATCATACTTTACAGTCCTGTTTAACCTGGCTAAAGGAGATGGTATGCAAGTCTGATTTTAATAATCGGTGAAATTATATGTATGTGTATGTATATATATATATATATATATCATCTTTTTGCCACCGCAGCCATGCGTTTAAAAAACGTATGATGCCCAGCTTGGAGTACATTGTCCCACATATTCCACTGTTACTACACTTTTGGCTTACACGTTTCTACATATTAGTGATGTGACGGAACCGATTCTATTGAACTTTTCGTTTAAATGAATCGAGCATTTGAGTCAAAAAATCGGTTGGGGGTGGGAGGTGCTGCACTACATGCTGCTGCACTTTGTTCAATTACTTTTATTAAAACTTGAAATTGAATTGAAAAAATTTTATATATCAATAATCGAGTAATCTACCAATTAATCTGACGATTCATTGAGTAATCGTTTAAATATAAAATAATGTAATAGATACATTGCATTTGGTGCAAGGTAGGAGCCAACCAACCAGCCATTGCAGGGTCACACATACGGTCAGTTTAGGTACGCCAACTCATTTTAACTTGCATGTTTTTGGACAGTGGAAAGAAACTGAAGACCACAAAAAAGCCATGCCCACACAGGGTGAACACACAAGCTCCACATGCACAAAGCTGCAGTGTGCAGCCACAGCGCTATCCACTGCACCACTGTGCTGCCCTGACAGGCTTGGACGATGTGCTATGTTAATATCAACATGGCATTTCATGCACATACAATTGGCACATCGCAAGGACCGCAATAATCTGCTGGGTTCAAACCATCAATACGTTGCGCTAAAATATTTTTGGTGAGTCAATGGAATGAAAATTTACCAAGCTTTGCATTTTTAACCATGGTTTCCTTTGAATATTATCTGGTAGCCCTATATGTAAAAAAAAATCTATTTACTGCTTTTGCATGTGCATTTACTGCTTACTTTTAGTTTACTGTTTTAGATCACTAGTTTATTGCTTTTGTATGCACTTTCTGAGACAATCATAATCAGGGGCGCCGTAAGGGGGTGGAGTTAGGACGATTCCACGGGCCCCGACTGACAGTATAATTGGATTCATCTGGGTTGGGGGCCCAATATGATATGCTTTCAAGGGCCGCAAAATCTCTAGTGCCATCTCTAATCATAATCATTCTCGTCATTGCTGTTTGACTCAGTCATAGACCATACGGCGTGTCAGAAATTAAACAAAAACGATCGAAGGGGAGAAAAGAGAACAGGAACTGGTGATGAAAAAAGACATTAGTCTTCTACTGTATTGAAATATCGTGTATTTGATAGAGATGATATTGAGCAAAGGCAAGTGATTTGTCGGTATTGCATTGTGTCTGTTGGCACAACTAATGGCAATATTTCCAACTTATTTGACAGACTTCTTTGGTAGATAAATACTGTTTGGATATATAGTTAATTTTCAATTCTTAAAATGTAACAAAACACACAATACGTTCACAAAACATAATTACTATTATATGGTTAATATGTACCGTGCTATGTAAGATGATGTGGCTAAATGACAGGGCTAACTTTTGGTTTAGCAATATAGTTTTAAAGTGATGATAACGACGGGCTAGGCTACTAAATGGCACATATCTATGGCTAACCTTGCATTTTTGGGTGAGTCCGTCAAACCCAGAATCTTATTTAAGATATATTTGCATTGCAGTCAAGTTGTGGTGATATTTAAGTTCTGCTTTGCAATACTGACAGCCGGATGCATTTTCAATCACTTTTAATATGAAGTGCTTCCACATAACTGATGGTTATTTTCTATATTTTCACCTTCATCCAAAATGCATCTCCTTTCCACTGTATTGCCAAGTAATCGAGAAGGAAAATTTTAAATCAATGCATATAGAAGTAATCGAATAATCGAGCTGAATTGAGAAATCGTGACAATTCTACAAATTTTATAAATTCTTCTTTTTATTAAAATATCGTTCATTAATCTCTCAGTCTTTTGATTGTACACTCACCTAAAGGATTATTAGGAACACCTGTTCAATTTCTCATTAATGCAATTATCTAATCAACCAATC
>JAAGVU020000025.1:6139564-6149824 GCA_011763525.2 Mormyrus iriodes
AGTTCTGAAGGCGAAAGGGGGTCAAACACCGTATTAGTATGGTGTTCCTAATAATCCTTTAGGTGAGTGTATATTGATCACAGTATACTTCAGGGGCCCATATCATGAAGCTTGCTTAGCTGGATAACTTTCAGATTTAAGGCACTGAACTGAAGTGAACAAAAAAAAAGTTTGCAGCCACCTTGCCATTGCAGAAATTTGAATGGAAATTGTAATAAAAAAAAAACAAAACAAAAAAAAACAGTAAATCTAAAAATGTGAACTGGGATGTATTTTAACTATTATTATTTCTTTCATCATTGTTATTATTATTATTATTATTATTATTATTATTTCATTCTGCTCTGATTCTGTTTATTTGTGTTTATTTGATCATTTAATTTGCTATTTCAAATAGTACATCTTGTCACCTATGCCCATGAATTGGAAAATATCTGTAAGTGTCATAGTTGCATTAAATGTGAATGAGGCATCAGCCATTCACATGCAGGCAGCGCGGCGGCACACTGGTTAGTAGTGTTGCCTCACACCTCTGGGACCAGCGTTCGAGTCTGTCGTGGTTCTGTGTTTATGGAGTATGGCCCCTTGTCGTCGGGGGGTTTCCTCCAGGTACTCCGGTCATCCCCCCAGTCCAAAATATAATGAGGTTAACTGGAGTTAACAAAATTGCTCATCGGTGTTCACGATGCGAGTGTGCTCTGTGATGGGCTGGCTCCCCATCCTGCTGTTCCCCGCCTTGCGCTGCACTGACATTGAGATAAAGGCACCTCAAATCAAACCATAGTTTATTTATCAAATGCACAACCGTACGACATAGAGCAGTAGATGCAGATAATGTAATTAGTGCTAATTAAGCTAGTTTTGTCAATCTTTCTATTAATGCACAAGTCATCTATAATGCTGACATGACATTGACATGATTTGGTCATTTTGAGTTTCACATAGGCTACCACATCCATATCTCCTGACTTCTCAGGCACAGGCGTGTCTAAGTGAGGGTGAGGATGTGAGTTTGCCCCTTACAGTTGCCATTACATTGGCCCTGGGTACAGCAAGTCATTTCTTTAACTCTATCTTCAGATCCAACAACTTTTTATATATATTTATTTCAGGTATAGTGTGCTTTATAGAGCTGAAAGACATTATTGCAGCTGTGATATGTTGCCATTCAGCACACTTTTTTTTAGATTAAACTCTGTTATCATTACATAATGTACAAGTATTCAGTCAACAAAATGCAGTTTGGCATCTAACCCTAAAGTGCAAAGTAGTGCAAAAGTGCTAGATACAGCAGTATAACATATACATGTGCAAAAAATAAATAATTAAAAATGTACATCTATAAATGTTCTTGTTTGCGATAAATATGATTAGGCCCCCAACTATAACATTTTATCATGCTTCTACTTTGCCTCACAATGTTCAGAATTCTGGATTTGTTATTTATAGTTGCTGTCATTGGACTATGCAACCAGAAAGGTTTGATTTGCATGTTAAATTTAGATATACGAGGTTTGATAAATACATTTTTTTGTGCGTACACATTTTTTCCATGAAGAAATCTACGCAAAGTTTGAAAAATGAGGCCCCAGGACTTTTTTCAGGTACCAGGAACTTTTGTCGCATTGCCATCACAGGTTCTTGGTCCGATTGTTAATTACTTGTAAGTAGTTCTAAAACCCTTTTTAGTCCCTGCTGTGGACTTGAGGGTTCATTTATAAAGGCTTTATATGAACAAAGTAGCAAAACATCCATACACATATTTAAATGAAAATTTTGGGATTTATAAAGAAAAAACACAGATAAAACATACCCTCACACATTTGCGAATGGTCCAGAGAAATTGTATGAACTTTTTGATGAAAACAGAACGTTCAGAGAGAATTGTGCTTCTAAGTTATATTTACAGTTTTAGCACTTGGTGAAATGCGTGTTAATAAATATAATGTATGACATAATATATAACTTAATATAACATTGCAATTGGCATGAGGCAGGAACCAACCAACCATTGCAGGGTGCACACTCAGACTGCGGTCAAGCAATCCACGCTTTGCCAATACACAGTCAAATCATCTGCATTTAAAAGGTGCATTGGACACATAGACATATAATTATGGTATCAGACCGCTCATAGGAAAATAACTCACTCTAAGCGATCGCACATAGGAAAATTGTTCCAGTTTTGTCATATGTATGCAGTATAGGATGTACTAAAATGCAGTGAAATTCTCATATTGTATAAATAAATCTTAGATCTTTTGAAATGCAAGGTCAACTTTCTTTGTACCATTTTTAAATAACTGCAGTTTGAAATCTGTGGTATTTTGTAATATGAGTCAAGTTTTACAGGGCATATCTTACAATTTTCCCGTAATGCATAAACAAAGTCTTTTGCTATCTGACAGGCAAAGTCCTAGGCTATTTTTAGACTAAATTTGGTCGATTTTTATGGTACCATTTTCAAGTAGATGTACTTTGAATTCCATGGTTTTATGCATATTTGATTATATGAGCCAAGCTTGACAGGTTATTTCACGTAATTTTTTTATAATGTGTAAACAAGTCTTATAACTTCTGAAAGGCAAGGTCCTAGGCCATTTCCAGACCAAATTTGGTCTAATTTTACTGTGCCATTTTCAAGTAAATCCATGGTTTTTGTAATATGAGTCGTTTGACAGGACGTATCTCAGAATTTTCTCAAAATGCATAAACAAGTCTTATACTTCCTGAAAGGCAACGTCCTAGACTACATCCAGACAAAATTTGGTCAGCTTTTACTGTACCTTTTGTCATGTTAAATCAAACTTATATTCATGCATTCATTTTGGCAAGCTCCTTGTAAGAATTTACCCATAGTGCCTGATTATCATAGTAACCACATAGAAAATTAAATCTTCTTCCTGTACCAGCACCCGCTTAGGCATATTTTACCATTTTTCAGGTAGGTTTTACATTAAACCATAAGATTTTTTGGTAACATTTTCTTCTTTCACGTGCTTCTCTTACATGTGCCAAGTTATTTTTAAAAGTCTTAACATACAGTACCTGCGATTAATATTGGCCTTGAGCCTTGCCTTTCATATGGTATAAGACTTGTTTATGCATTAAGTAAGAATTTCACTGTATTTTAGTACGTTCTGTTCTTCATAGAATTGATAATTAATATTGAACCAATATTCCTGTGCATGACCACTTAGAGTTTGGAAGGTACGGAAGGTAGCTCACTTACGTACATGTTGCCATAGTACTTCAGCTGAATTACTTGTCAGATTTAATGTAGTCTAGGCTAAACATAATGGACATGAAGAGTCCATTTAAACTGGGCTACCTTAAATTCAAGAAGTTATCCAGCTAAATAACAAATCTGGCTTTGTTATACAGGTCCCTGCTCCAGAGCAGATAAGGTTTTAGTCTCACTGATCACAAACAGTGCTTGGACCAATCAAAGAGAGTTAGTCTGTTTGTACATTACCTGATGTATCAAATGGGGTATCCCAAACTCTCAAAATGTCTTGTCCATGAGAATTCTGTGACTGTGGTAAATTTAGCTATATATTCGGTATTCAGTCTTCTGGCTATAAGATCTTTGAACAAAAAAAATGCATCAAAGATCAAAGACACACGCAAAGATGCACAGTAATCATTTTTGCATTTTGATTGCTTTCACTATGTGTGCTAAATCTTGTTTATATCAACAAAAAGAGGCAACCTCTGCTGTAACAAGATATTGGTTCAATATCTTGAGGCGATAGCATCCTTTGCACATGCCTTGGTTTTCCAGAGTGCTTTGCAGGCGAATTTTAATATTTGAATGTTCGCATGTGCATTTCATGTTCAATAGCTGTCACTTGCTTATAGTCAGTGGGGGTGAATGGACACAGTGGAATTACTCATAAAGATGTATAGAAATACATAATCTGAAAATCAAGTGGTATGCATTGTGCTCTGTAGTCCATTGCCTAAACCACACTTTGCTTGACATGTCTGTCTCATTTATTTTTTTTTGTTATTAGTCCATTTAGTCTGCCCTTTGCACTTTGAATAACCATGGATGTCGCTCTCCTAAAATACACTGTATTGCCAAAAGTATTGGGATGCCTGCCTTTACACACATATGAAGTTTAATGACATCCCATTCTTAATACATAGGCTTTAATATGGAATCGGCCCACCCTTTGCATCAATAACAGCTTCAACTCTTTTAGGATGGCTTTCCACAAGATTTAGGAGTGTGTTTATAGGAATTTTTGACCATTCTTCCAGAAGAACATTTGTGAGGTCAGGCACTGATGTTGGAGAAGGCCTGGCTTGCAGTCTCCATTCATCACAAAGGTGTTCTGTTGGGTTAAGATTAGGGTTCTGTGCAGGCCAGTCAAGTTCCTCCACACCAAACTCACTCATCCATGTCTTTATAGACCTTACTTTGTGCACTGGTGCACAGTAATGTTAGAACAGGAAGGGGCTATCCCCAAACTGCTCCCACAAAGTTGGGAGCATGAAATTGTTCAAAATGGCTTTGTATGCTGAGGCATTAAGAGTTCCTTTCACTGGAACTAAGGGGCCAAGCCCAACCCCCGAATAACATCCCCACACCATAATCTCCCCTCCACTAAACTTTACACTTGGCACAATGCAGTCAGGCAAGTACCATTCTCCTGGCAACCGCCAAACCCAGACTTGTCCATCGGATTGCCAGACAGAGAAGCGTGATTTGTCACTCCAGAGAACACGTCTGCACTGCTCTAGAGTCCAGTGGCGGTGTGCTTTATACCACTGCATCCATTCACTTTGCATTGCACTTGGTGATGCAAGGCTTGGATGCAGCTGCTTGCCATGGAAACCCATTCCATGAAGCTCTCTATGCACTGTTCTTGAGTTAATGTGAAGGCCACATGAAGTTTGGAGGCCTGTAGCTATTGACTCTGCAGAATATTGGCAACTTCTGCACACTGTGTGCCTCAGCATGTGCTGTCCCTACTCTGTGATTTTACATGTCCTTCCACTTCGTGGCTGAGTTGCTGTTGTTCCCAATTGCTTCCACTTTGTTATGATACCACTAACAGTTGACTGTGGAATATTTAGTAGTGAGGAAATTTCACGAATGGACTTATTGCACAGGTGACATCTTATCATGGTATCACATTTGAATTCACTGAGCTCCTGAGAGTGACCCATTTTTTCACAATTCTTTGTAGAAACAGTCTGCATGCCTAGGTGCTTGATTTTATATACCTGTGGCCATGGAAGTGATTGGAACACCTGAATTCAATGATCTGGAGTGGTGTCCCAATACTTTTGGCAATATTTTTGGCAGCTTTGTCATCTTTCCAGTCACATACCCATGCTGTCTGTGTGTGTGTGTGTGTGTGGTGTTCAGGTATGCCCTTCATTGTGGGGACATTTGGTCCCCACAATATGATAAAAACCTGTTATTTTGACATTGCGGGGACTGTTTTTCCAGTCCCGAGAAGGGTGAGTTCAATTTTATAAAAATCTGTGACTGCAATCAAAAATTTAAAATGCCAAAAGACTTTATTTTATTTTATCACGTTATGTATTTTATTTGGTTGCTTATGGTTAAGGTTAGGGTTCGGTAGGGGTTACGGTTGTCATAGTTGGGATTAGGGTTATACCCATATAAATGAATGGAGAGTCCCCATAAAGTACAGGTCTGTGTGTGTTAGGGGTGTAAATCTCTGGCCCCAAAGGCAATTCGTTTTGATTACAATTATTCAGGGCACAATTAAATGCACTGGAAATTTTGAACTTCTATCATGATTCGATTCGATTAATCAATTATTTTGATGACCTAAACCCAAACATTTTTACTTCAATGAAAAAAATTCACATACTTAATTACACACTGCTAATGGAATATAAAGAAAGCTGATTCTCATAACATTAGCTTTCATTGTTATTATTAAACAGGGAGAACAAGCCAGTGTAAAATTGATAAAAGTTGAACTGCTGAACTGTACAGGGGTTGTTGGTGGTGGAGCTTGTCCATGCAGATTAGTGGAATAAGGTTATATTGTTTTATATCTTGTAGAAAATAAGCAATTGAGCTGCGGGCTAGATTTAATAAAGACTGAACATGTTGCAGGCCGGTACTTTGAGTCCTCTTCTAATTGGTGAATGGCCCAACAAAATACCTCATCCTTCACTCCAGAAAATGGCAGATTGTCCAATGCAATCATCTCCATTATTTCAGTAGTTGTCTTTAGCTCTGTTGCTGCTAACTGTGATAAAGTTTAATCATCGGCCAAGATAGACACGTCAAATCAATCTCGATATCTTAATCTTTACATAATATTGACTGATACCAATATGTTAACCAATATGTTTTGCATCCCTAAGGTTAACATTACTTTTTACTTAGTTTGATTCTTGACCATTGCTATTGTGTCTATCAAAAAGAATGACTTTTTAGTGTTACAAAAAGGGGTAATACTTTATGTTGACTGCACCTTCATAATGGCACCCCCCATGAGAATGCCACAGCATCAGCATCAAAGTGGAATTACCTGCCCCGCTCACTATATAACCCCGCTTTATCTCGCAATCAGTATTCTTGATTCCTATGCAACCTACTGAGCGTCCTTCCTTGTCCACCGCCTAGCCCTGACCTGTCCTGCCTGCCTCTCCTGTTTAGTCCCATCCCATCCTGATCTCATTTCCCTCAGACCCTACCTGTGTGCCTGCCGAGTGCTTGTGTGTATTACTGACTTCCCTGGCTTATGACTTCTCCCGCCCAGTGACCTCAACTACGATCCTGCCTGCCAATTCCAGTTCTGTTTGCCTGTTCTCAGTAATAAAGCCCCAGTGTTCCGCATTCTGTGGTCCTGAGATTCTGTTCAGAGCAGAATACCTCACGGACACCCAGCACTAGCTCCAAGACACACTGTCACAAATTACACAGCTCACCAACCTGGTTGGGCAGCTCCAGCAGGGGATCGCCACTGCCACTCCCCTCCAGCAGACACCTTGCATTCTCTGTCCGGAGTCCCAATTGAGAACAGTGATGATGACGTCTTTGCATGCTCTCGTTGCTTTCTATTGTTTGTTTTAGTCACAGTGTTTGTATCTAGTATTTTTAATGTACGCTGCTCATTTGGGCTTATAACTTATGACTGACAAACACTTTTAGAACTGCGTAGTGTTCAACACCAGCTGTCTTTCAGTCTGTCCGATCTGGATTAACTCCTGCACCGGGATCTACACCTACACCACCGCTAAGTGAACAGTGCAGCCGGTGGAGCAAGCAACCAAAGTGGAAACATGGCAAGAGAGGTGGGCTACATGCTAGGCTAAAAGCTAGACCAAGTTGACTACTTCTGCCCATTCTGTTGCTAGTGAATGTCTGCTCCCTTGAAAATAAGATGGACAAGTTCAGAATCAGGATGTTAACCCAGCAGGATATCAGAGATTACTGTGCTCTTATTTTCACAGAATCCTGGGCATCGGATAATACACTAGACTCCAGCAATAAATCTAAAAACACACTCCATATAGTGGCGTTTAGAAAAAAATGGTGATGGTGTTGGCTTTTATATCAACAACAGGCGATCAGATTGTCAGCAAGCACCACACAACTGACTCAGAATTTCTAATGGTGAAGTGCAGACCTTTTTAATCTACCGAGGGAGTTCACTGCTGTTTTCATACTGGCCGCTTACATCCTACCACATGCAAGCACCACAGCAATGCTGGGGCTCCTGCATAACACTATCAGCAGACAAGAAACTGCACCCGGACTCTGTGTTTATTATTGTGGGTGACTTTAACCACTGCAACTTACGCACTGTACTACCAAAGTATCACCAACGCTTTAATTTCCCAACCAGAGAGAAAAATGTCCTGGACCATGTGTACAGCAATGTAAAAGGAGCCTACAAGGCTGTACCCTGCCCCCACTTCAGACTGTCAGACCACATCTCCCTGTTCCTGTATCCAGCATACAGGCAGATCCTCAAGCAACCCCCTGTAAATGAAACAATGAAAATATGGACTGGAGAATCTGACCAACTGCATCAACTGCTTTGAGTGCACTGATTGGGAGGTATTTAAAACCACTGCTTTGCAAGAAGACAGTACTGTTGATCTGGAGGAATATGCTACAGTGGTAACCAGCTACAATAATACTTGCATTAAAAATATTGTGCCCACCACGACCATCCGGATTTACCCAAACCAATAGCCATGCATAAACTATGAGGTTCTGGTCCAAGCTGCATGCCCGCTCCACTGCATTTGTCTTAGGCAACGCTGATGACTACAAGAAGGCCAGATACGAGCTATGTAGATCAATCAAAGAGGCTAAAAGACAATACCAAAAAAGCTGGAGAGTCACTACATGAGCGCTGACACCCGGCGCATGTGGCAGGGCCTGCCTCATAACACAGATTATTAGAAAAAGAACAATGAGGAAATGATCACCCACACCACACTACCTAACAAACTGAATGACTTTTATGCCTCGCACTGAGGCCCTCAACACCGAACCACAGAAGAATGGACTAAAAGTCGGAGATAAGCAGGACCCTCCTTTCATCAAGAGATGTGGGCAGGATTCTGAGAAGAATAAACCCAGCGAAAGCAGCTGGTCCAGATAACATCCCAGGCCATGCGCTCAGAGCTTGCTCTTCAGTACTAGCTGAAGTCTTTGCAGATATATTCAATCTATCCCTCACACAGGCCTCCGTTTCCACCTGTTTTAAGGCAACAACCATCATCCCCATCCTGAAGAAAAAAGCAGTGAACTATCTTAATGAATCGACTTGTTGCAGTGACTCCCACAGTGATGAAGTGTTCCGAAAAACTAGTTATGGCACACATACAGAACATCATACCGGACACACCGGACCCTCTCCGGTTCATCTATCCTACTAACAGGTCTACAAAAACTTACTGACAAGCTCCTCACCCTTGGCCTACCAACCACTCTCTGCAGCTGGGTCTTGATTTCCTTACGGGCAGACCTCAGTCAGTTTAGGTGGGGGTGCGCTCCTCTGCTACATAGACTCTCAATGCAGGAACTCCCCAGGGCTGTCTGCTAAGCCCCCTGCTCTACACCCTCTTTACCCACAACTGTATTGCCTCGCAGAACAACACCAGTATCATCAAATTTGCTGATGATACGATGGTCATTCGACTGATTAATGAGAGTGATGAGACGGCCCACAGGAAGGGGGTGGCGGGTTTAGTGGAGTGGTGCCAGCACAACAATCTTTCCCTAAATGCTGGCAAAACTAAGGAGATGATTGTGGACCAATGCAAGAGACTTAAACAACATCACACACCACGGCACACATGAGATGAATATAGAAAGACTGAAAGTCATTAAATTCCTTGACGTTTACTTAAGTGAAGACCTCACCTGGTTCCACAACATGACCCAGCTGATAAGGAAGTCTTAACATCCTTAGCGTCTGTACTTCCTGAGAAGGCTGAGGAAATTTGGCATGCCAGCCTGAATCCTTAAGAACTTCTATAGGGGTACGACTGAGAGCATTCTCACCAGCAGCATCAGTCTAATTTAGTATTTCCACTGCAAAGGACCAGAAAGCTCTGGGACAAGTGATGAGAACTGCCCAAACCATCACAGGTACAGCTGTACCATCACTGGAGGACATATTCAATTCAATTGAATTGAATTCAATTTATTTTTATATAGCGCCTTTCACAACAGTGTCGCCCCAAAGTGCTTTACATGATGTTTGAGAGAATACTAAGACAAAGAATTTACTAAAAAAAGAAGGAAGGCCAGATGACAACAGAGGAGAGGACCCAAAAGCTCTCAAGTAAGGAGAAAAAAAACCTCTGGGGGTCCAAGGTCAACTGGCTGCCCAACCTCCCTGGGCATGCTAACATTATTGCACAGACAAGAGTGGGCTTGCTCGCTAAAAGCTAAGTGCAAGCTGTGATTATGGTCATGCCAAAGTCCAACAATGAGTTTGTTCTCCACGCTGGCCTGTGTAGGGTTATGATATTACAGTTCATACCCACGATATTACAGTTCATAAGTCACATCCACGATGTCACCTGTCCATGGAACCAAACCAGGACTCCAGCTCAGATGTTGCCCTCCCCGGGCACGACCCGGACATGTGGGAAGGCAGAGAGCATGAGTGATCAGAACATGCATTGACACATTAATGGACAAGCATATTAGATAAAAATAGCATGTACAGCAGCACCAGCAGCCATAGTTACAGTTTGTTATAAGTTAAGTTGTGGGTAAGCTAAACTGAAATAATA
>JAAGVU020000025.1:6149924-6168965 GCA_011763525.2 Mormyrus iriodes
TTAGCACAGTTGCGCTGCCAGCATCAGTTGCCATTGTTATGTCATTTACGACTTTAGTTAAGGCAGTTTCAGTGCTGCATCCTGGATG
Source organism: Mormyrus iriodes (assembly GCA_011763525.2). Lineage (NCBI taxonomy): Eukaryota > Metazoa > Chordata > Actinopteri > Osteoglossiformes > Mormyridae > Mormyrus > Mormyrus iriodes. The sequence goes on from JAAGVU020000025.1 coordinate 6,150,013, forward strand.
GAAGCCCGACTGGAAACTATCCAGTATGTTGTGTGTCTTCAAGTATGACTGAAGTTGAGCAGCCACTATCTTCGCCAGAACTTTTGATAAAAATGGTACATTAGAGACGAGTCTGTATTTACTGAGCTCCTGTGAATCCAAACTTGATTTTTTCAGTAGTGGCCTGATTACCGCTGCCTTAAATTGGTCAGGCACATTACCTGCAGACAGGGATGCATTCATTATGGCAGTTATAGGTTTTGCCAGAACTTCTAGGGATTCTTTAAGAAGCTTAATGGGGATTGGGTCCAGTGGACAAGTAGTCAGTTTGGTCTTATTTATAATAGTTCTTAACTGTTCTTCATCAATTATTTCAAATACATTAAGGGTGTGTTCAAATTCGGCATGCACTGGAGTTAATTTTGGGCCATTTGAACATGTTTGAAGCCTAATGTTTGTAATTTTATCATTAAAGTAGTTCAGAAAATGTTCGCTACTGAAGTTACTCTGTGGCAGAGGTTCAACCTAATTTCTTAGGTGAGCTATTGTTTTAAAATGGTAGCGAGGGTTATTTCTATTGCGATCAATAAGGTTGAAGGGTTGAACATGCCCTGTGAAGGACTTGTTTGTATTGTTGCAAGCTGTTGGACCATGCTAACTTGAACACTTCTAAACCCGTGGATTTCCATTTGCCCTTCAATCTGCGGCACTCCTGTTTTTAAGAGCATGCGTGATCATTAAACTATGGGGAGTGTCTGGTGGTTTTTACCATTTCATTTTTCAAAGGCACTGTTTCGTCTAAAATCTGACCAACTACTGTATTAAAGTCATGGGTGACTTTGTTGACATGTGAACTAGACAAGAAGTTCGCAATATTTACTGCATTAATAAATCGTCAGGAGTTTATATCATTAGGTGAAGTGTCTTAATAATCTTCTCTCCATAGTCAAAGAGGGAGGCTCAATCATGAAGGTGATTAGAAAATGGTCAGAAAAGGACTTATTCAATGGACAGACAGGTACATGATGGACATAAACTCCGTGAGTGATAATCAAGTATAGTGTATGATTGTGAACATGCGTTGGTTTGTTACGTGTTGGTAATATTCAACAGAGTTCAGGAGAGACAGGAAACTTTTGGTGAAGGCGTCAGTCTCTGTGTCCACATGTATATTGAAGTCTCCAAGTATTACAATATTCTCTAAGTTGATAACCAAGTCAGAGAGAAGTTCCCTGAATTCAGTCAGAAATTAAATGTATGATCCTGGCGGTCTGTACACTCTAAGGATGTAAATGGTGGGTCGTTTACCATGTGAATTAGCATTGATTCAAATGTTGTAAAGTCTTTTATAATTTTGGGTTCAATTTTTAACAATGAGTTAAAAATAGCTGCCAGGCCGCCTCCATGAGTCACATGGTTTCTGTACAAAACTGAAGCCATCAGGTGAGGCTTCAAGAAGAGGAATAGTGTCTGTGGGTCTGAGCCAAGTTTCTGTTAAAAAACACAGGTCTGCACCAGTGTCAAGAACCATGTCACTGACAAAAAGTGATTTAGTTCCTAAAGAGCGGACATTCAATAGTGCACATTTTATGATGGGTTTATGTTTATGTTGCAGCTCATCTAGTCTTATTAGTGGGATTGATATTAAGTTACCCGCACAGGAGCCCCCAGTGGAACGTTTAGGTTCAAGTCTAGGTCTAATAATACTTACTATATCCCTCCAAGGCTCACTCAACTCTAACTCTAAATAGTTCGGGGATGCCATGTTTTGGAGCACCTGGGTCAAGGCCAGACATGATTTAATGGTCGGGGAGTAAACAGCCTTCGATTTAAGATTGCAAGGCTGAGGCCTGGGTGGTGCTCTCGGTCATGCAGGTAATTTATTCGCCATGTTTTGGGATAATATAAATGATCCCCTCCAATTAGGATGAAGACCGTCCCATTTATAAAAGCTAGTCTGTTCCCAAAAAAGGTCCCAATTACCCACAAAGGCAATATTTTGAGATGCACACCAAGTCTCTAACCAGTGGTTTATGGAGAGTAGTCTACTATAGGTTACATCCCCTCTATACAGAATTGGTAAGGGACCAGAGACAATTAGATTCCGGCATTTTGTTTTAGCTTTTTCACACATAGAAATGAAACTCCTCTTTAATACTTTGGATTGTTGGGACTTTATATCATTAGTTCCTGCGTGAACAATTAAGGTGGAGACATTGCTGGAGAGGGAGTCCAATTTCGCTTTGATGTCAGAAAAGCATTTTACAGAAACAGCTGCTTTACGACTGTTAGAAACTCTAACGTTTATAACGATCGAGTCTCCAATTACGAGCACCTTTTCCGCTCCGGCAGATGCACTGCCAAGAGCAGAAAACCTGTTACTAAGCGCAACAGCCGACTGGTGTGCAGGAGCTCCTAGGACCGAGCCAGACTGTGACCCTGGGTTCGCGTGTGCTGGCCGCTGGTGCCAGTGCCGGACTGGAGACAGTCGCGGCAGGAGGGACTACGGGCAGACCTAAGCTGGCTGTGTGCTCCGACTGAGCCATATCTATAAATCCCTCGATCTGTTTAATCTCCACTAAAGTGCTAATGCGCTCCTCCAAAGCGCGAATTCTGTCCTCCAACTCTGCGATAACTAAACACTTCTGGCACACTATGCTATCGGGAATGTCGGAGGGACAGTCGACACTGTACATGCCGCAGGAGCTACAGAACACCAGTGCAGAAGTCATGGTGACCACTTGCCCTTCTGATTCTGATAAGCGATTGTCGGTGCCTAGCGAAGGAGATTAATCTGTTGGAGTTCATGGATTTTTCTTTCCCGCAGAGGATTTGACTTGCGGAGCTTTTATCCTCTGATGACTTTATCCTAATTATCAATTTTTGTTTTAGCTTTCTGCATTTTAAACGTTCGCATGCTACCAACAAGTTTGGCTCTCGCAGGGAACACTGAAAGACAAATATAACACGCCATGGTCATCAGGAGGACAGCAGGCACCCCCAGCGCAGACTGTTCACAGTTCTACCATTAGGTAGACACTATACAAGTGTGAAATCAAGGACCAATAGACTACAGAACAGTTAAGGTTGTGAATGACACACATCCATTTTCCCTTCCACACCCAACACTCCTGACTCTGTTCATACAGTCTACCTGTGACTATTGAGTACTGTAAGTACCCCACCCCCCCAACACAGACTCTCACACACAGGATTATACTGCAGACTTCGCAAAATTTGTATTCCTCTACTTGAGGAATATCTTTTTCTCATATCTGTATCACACTGATATATTGACACAGACATTGATACACTATATTGCCAAAAGTATTGGGACTCCTGCCTATACACACACATGAATTTTAATGACTTCCTATTCTTAATACATAGGCTTTAATATGGAGTTTGCCCCCCTTTGCACCTATAACAGCTTCAACTCTTCTGGGATGGCTTTCCACAAGTTTTAGGAGTGTGTTTATGGGAATTTTTGACCATTCTTCATCATTTGTGAAGTCAGGCACTGATGTTGGACGAGGCCTGCCTCACAGTCTGTACTCTAATTCATCCCAAAGGTTGAGGTCAGGGCTCTGTGCAGGCCAGTCAAGTTCCTCTACACCAAACTTGCTCATCCATGTCTTTATAGACCCTGTTTTGTGCACTGGTGTGCAGTCATGTTGGAATAGGAAGGGGCTATCCCCAAACTGTTCCCACAAAGTTGGGAGCATGAAATTGTTAAAAATGGCTCCGTGTGCTGAGGCATTAAAAGTTCTTTTCACTGGAATAAAGGGGCCAAGCCCAGCCCCTGAAAAACAACCCCAAACCATAACCCCCCTCTGGCAAAATTTACACTTGGCACAATGCAGTCATGCGAGTACCGTTCTCCTGGCAACCGCCAAACCCAGACTCATCCATCGTATTGCCAGGCAGAGAAACCTGATTCATCACTCCAGAGAACATGACTCCACTGCTCTACAGTCCAGTGGAGGTGTGCTTTACACCACTGCATCCGACACTTTGCATTGCACTTGGTGATGTAAGGCTTGGATGCAGCTGCTTGGCCATGGAAACCCATTCCATGGAGCTCTCTACACACTATTCTTAAGCCAATGTGAAGGCCACACGAAGTTTGAAGGTCTGTAGCTATTGACTCTGCAGAAAGTTGGCAACTTCTGCAACTTCTGTGCCTCAGCATGTGCTGTCCCCACTCTTTGATTTTACATGCCCTACAACTTTGTGGTTGAGTTGCTGTTGTTCCCAGTTGTTTCCACCTTGTTATAATACCACTAACAGTTGATTGCGGAATATTTAGTAGCGAGGAAATTTCAGGAATGAACTAATTGCACAGGTGGCATCTTATCATGGTATCACGTTTGAATTCACTGAGCTCCTGAGAGCGACCCATTCTTTCACAAATGTTTGCAGAAGCAGTCTGCATGCCTAGGTGCTTGATTTTATACACCTGTGGCCATGGAACACCTATTCAGTGATTTGGAGGGGTGTCCCTATACTTTTTTCAATATAGTGTTTATATTATGTATATTTATCTCCTTTAGTATATTTTTTATGTTTACATTGCACTCTGTCTGTCTTTGATATTTTGTCTTATGTTTGATCTGTGTCAGCTGTGCCCAGACAGAACATGTAGAGTAAGATTTTCATTGTATGTTGTAACTTACTGCTTTACCTTCTAAATTACAATAAATGTATAACAAAACAACAACAATAATAATAATAACAACTTAGAATAATATGCTGCACCTGCCTTGTCCAGCCATCTTGGGAGCTACCAGATTCCTTTCAGATAGGTGTGCTTACCCCAGTGACCATAACTCAGTGACAGGTAGTGGTTCTGGTTGCTCTATTTTGGGAAGGGGGATAGGTAGAGGAGCAAGCCCTATTGGATTCGGGAGCTGCAGGCAGTTTTCTCACCAAAAGCTTGCACATAGCCACATGATCCCCCTTGAAGTGGTGTCGCCTCCTCTCACCATCACTGTAGTAAATGGATCCTCGCTGGTCTCTGGCTGGGTTACTTACCAAACTGCCCCTCTGGTAATGCAGTTCAGCATGTCACATCGGGAGCAGATCAGACTCTTAGTCCTCCCTTCAGTCCATGGCAGGGTGTTCCAGGGGCACCCAGTATTATGGGAACACACCCTCCACTTCAACTGGTTGTCAGAGGAGAAGTGGTCCAGGTCTGAGGGGTGCATTTCTGATCGTTTAATGCTACTTTATAGAGTGTTCTCAGTAGGAAGCCAACAATCTAAGCAGGGAGTCCAAATACCCAAGAGTATTAGGACTTTCAGGATGTATTCAGTAAGGTGAAGGCTTTCGGGCTGCCTCCACACCGGAATTTTGACTGTGCTATCAAGCTGATGGAGGGGGCTATGCTACCCAAAGGGCAGCTGTTTTCCCTGTCCCGGCTGGAAAAGAAGGCAATGAGAAGTTATGTCCAGGAGGCGCTGGCTTATGGGATAATTCGTCCACTAACCTCTACGTTTACCTCCAGTTTCTTCTCTGTTAAGAAGAAAGATGGAGGACTCCATCTTTATATTGGTTATTGGGCTCTGAACACCATCACCTTGAAGCGCCACAAGCCCCTACCTCTCATGCCTTCTGCCTTAGAACAGCTCACAGCAGCCTAGGTCTTCAGTAAGCTCGATCTCAGGAGCACCTATAACTTGAATTGTATTCATGCCAGGGACAAGTGGAAGATGGCCTTCATGACATCAACTGATCAGTATGAATACCTGGTTATGCTAACAGCCTGTCTATCTTCCACACTTTCATGAGTGAGGTCCTGACAGGTATGTTACAGTGGTTCATCGTCGTCTACATTGACGACATCCTCATCTACTCCACTTCCTTAGCCCAACATGTAAAACAACTTCGGCAAGTCCTACAGCAGCTTTTTGATACCATCTCTTCATAAAAGTTGAGAAGTTTGAGTTCCACCGGTTTTCAATCAAGTTTTTTGGTTACAATATCCAGCCTAGGGGAGTGGGGATGGATAAGGGATAAGGTGAAGGCCATCAGGGACTAGCCTCAATTCCAGACCATCAAGGACCTGCAGAGCTTCTTTGGGTTTGCTAACTTTTATTGATGATTCATCTGAGGGTTTAGCTTGGTCACCACTCCGCTCACTTACTTGCTAAATGTTCGGCAAACCACCTTTCTTTGGAACCCAGCAGCCGAAGCCACCCTTCAACAACTGAAGAACCTCTTCTGCTCAGTGCCAATTCTCCAGCAGGACAACCCCTTGAATCCCTTCGTGGTTGAAGTTGATGCTTCTGAGGTGGGTGTCGGGGCCACTCTCTTGAAGCGTCAAGAGGGCACCAGGAACCTGCTCCTGTGCACCTACTTTTTGAGGAAGCTCACCCCAGCAGAACACATTTATGACATCAAGAACCGAGAGTTGCTAGCAATCAAACTGACCTTGGAGGAGTGGTGTCACTGGTTAGAGGGAGCGGCGCACCCTTTCCAGGTTTGGACTGATCATTGAAACCTTGAGCACCCGAGGTCAGCTAAACAGTTGAACAAACGTTAGGCTTGCTGGGCACTTTTCTTTACCAGATTTGATTTTCAGTTTAGCTGTATAATGAGGCCAGAGAACTTGAAGGGCGATGCTTTGTCCTGTCAGTTCAACCCTGCTGTGACTCTGGAAGAACTGGTTCCTAGTCTCCTTGAGTCTTATTACATAGGCCCTGGGTCCTGGAAGACACCTTTCGGGAGGCCCACCAGCAGGAACCAGCACCAGCTGTACGTACCCCCCACCTTCTGCTCCACTCTGCATATCTGCCTGCTCTCCCAACGCTACTGGTGGCCTGGCTGGACACAAGATGTCAAGGAATTTGTGACATCCTGTCCTGTATGTGTTCAGAACAAATCATCCACCCAGAATCCCACAAGTTTACTTTTCCCACTCCTGACACCCAATTGCCCTTGGTCACATCTGGCCCTCGACTATATCACCAACTTTCTGACCTCCTATGGAAATCACCATGGTAATCTTCACTGTGGTCAACCACTTTTCTAGAATGTCCTGGCTCATACCACTTCCCACGCTGCCTTTCGCTATTAAGCTGGCTAATGTTCTCTTTACCTGGGTATTATGGGGTTTTATGGGGTACCTGAGGACATTGTGTTCAACAGGAGGCCACAGTTTGCTGCGTGGGTCTTCCGTGCCTTCTGATTCCATCAAAACTTCTCAGACTCACGTTCAGTTATTACCCTGAGTATGCTCGGAACTTCCTCACCCGACAATCCAGTAATCTCTCTCCCTTTCAGCACATCCTCGGGTACCAACCACCTTTGTTCCCGTGGGACTTTGAACCCCGATTTGTGGAGGAGTGGTACTGCCGCAGTCGACAAGGTTAGAAACTGGCCTATTGACAGTTCCCGGCCCCATCAACCTGGCAGAAGACCCATGCTGATCGCCATCACCACCCTGGTCTAACCTTCCAACAGGGAGCCAACAGGTCTGGCTCTCTAACCATAAGTTGTCCCCCAAGTACATCAGTCCTTTCTGCATTCTCCAATAGATTGGCTCGGTGACCTACCACCTGCAGCTGTCCCATATATACCATGTCTTGCTGTCATTCCATGTATCCTTGCTCAAGCCCGTCCGCTACAGCCTAGCCCATCCGGTGCTGGCAGCCAACGTTCTGAACCTTGCTCTAGTGGCCTAATTCCATTGGGACCACGCATCCGAGCCAGTGCTACACCATTGGGGTCAGTCCTGGAACCATCCTCAGCCTCCTGGCATCGGCCATCAGAGGGACGTTCTGTCACGTCCCCCTCCTGAGAATGCCACAGCATCACCTGATTCGCTCACTATATAATTCCACTTTAACTTAAGCACAGTGTGAGGTATTGTTGATTCCTATGCAACCTACTGGCTGTTCATTCTTTTGTCCACCATCTAGCCCTGACTCATCCTGCCTGCCTCTCCAGCTGCAGTTCTGTCCCGTCCTGATCCCATTTCCCTCAGACCCTCCCCGTGTGCCTACTTCCTATCTTGAGTACCTGTGTGTGGGGCTGACTTCTTTGGCTTGTGACTTCTCCCGCACCGTGACCTGCCTGCTGATTCCAGTTCTGTCTGCCTGTTCTCAATAATATAAACCCGTTTCCAAAAAAGTTTGGAGGCTATGTAAAATATAAATAAAACAGAATGCATTGATTTGCAAATCATATAAACCTATATTTAATTGGAAATAGAACAAAGATAACATATGAAATGTTGAAACTGAGAATTTTTATTGTTTTATGATCAATATATGGTCAATTTTAATTTGATGGCAGCATCATTTTTCAAAACAGTTGGGACAAGGGCAACAAAAGACTGAAAAAATTGTATAACACTAAAACAAAACACCTGGTTGCATATCTCACAACTAATTAGGTCAATTGGCAACAGGTCAGTTTGATGATTGGGTAAAAATAAGAGCCGCCAGTAGAGGCAGAGTCTCTGTGTGGTGAAGATGGGGGAGAGGTTCACCACTGTGTGAAAGACTGCGTGGGCAAATAGTGCAACAATTTAAGAATAATGTTCCTCAACATAATATTGCAAAGAATTTGGGAATTTCATCATCGACGGTACTAATATCATTAAAATATTCAGAGAATTCTTAGAAATATCTGTACACAAGGCACAAAAACCAGTATTGGATAGCCATTATCTTTGGGTCCTCAGGCAGCACTGCATTAAAAACAGACACGCTTCCATAGTGGAAATCACTGCATGGGCTTAGGAACACTTCTGAAGACCATTGTCTGTGAACACAGTTTGTCGCTGCATGATGAAATTCTACCATGCAAAGAAGAAGCCCTATCTAAACAAGATCCAGAAATGCTGCCAACTTCTGTGGGCCCGAGCTCATTTAAGATGGACTGAGGCAAAATGGAAAAAAATGTTCTGTAGCCTGACGAATCAAAATTTAAAATTCTTTTTGGAAATCTTGGGCACCACATCCTCCAGGCTAAAGAGGAAAGGGACCCCAAACTGTTGAGCTATATCGTCCTATATCAGGCAAGAATGAGACAACATTTCATTTTCAAAAGTCCAGTAACTGGTCTCCTGAGTTCCCAAACATTTACAGTGTATTGGTGAAGAGGTTATGCAAGACAGTGGTCAACATACCCCAGTCCCAACGTTTTTGAAACGTTTTGCTGGCATCAAATTCAAATTGAGCCTATACTTGTCATTAAACAATTAAATTTCTCAGTTTCAACATTTGATATGTAGTCTTTGTTCTATTATCAATTAAGAATGGGTTTATATGATTTGTAAAACATTGCATTCTGTTCTTTACATTATACACAGTGTCCAAACTTTGGAAATGTTGTTGTAAATTAGTAACACACTGATATCATATGATAATGAACATTACAGTTGTATAATCATGCGTTTGTTATTAATGGATTTTAAAGCTGTAAAGGTACACTTACATGCTGCTTATAAATGATCTATAATGCATTCTGAAGGTGCAGTAAATGTTCTATGGATGCATAATGAATGCATTATGAAGGTGCAGTTAATATAAAGCGTTACCCAAAAATGCATCATAACACAAAGGTTATGTTAACCATTAGAGAGAGCATTCTGCGCTGCAAAACAGGATGTCACAACACCACAAACACAGCAGTGCTTCCTCTGAATATTAATGAGTTTTCCCTTGCCATCCTATGTTTAGGAAATATGTATGCTAGGACTGCTACTTTGTAGGGATGCACCCATCGCATTTTCCTTGGCTAATTCCGACTGCTGATTTTTTTTTTTTTTTAAGCCTGACCTGCTGATACCAATCCTGACTGATTCTGATTTTCTTAGTTTAATAATAGTTAGTAGACTAAATATTTTCACTTCAACACTTTCAACACTTCTTTAATGAACTTAGCTTTCTGCATGTACGACATTAAAAAATAACCTGGCTCCACAAGTGTAGAATTAAATTGGTTGAACACAACTGTGGATGGAAACTGATTTGGGAGTAGAGGTGAGCGATACAGCCAAAATGCCATATCGCGATACTGTACTGTAATTGTACTCCCAATTGATGCAGCTGCCCTTGCCGTGTCATTTGTGAATCCTGTCCGATCCTCCCATATCTCTAGCCAATTTGTAAATATCCACCTTGGGTATGCCTTCTGTTGGGGGCGAATAAAAGAGTGCTCCTGATTAAATAAAATCGCCTTGTCTCATTCCTGCTGCCATGATGCCACCTTGAAGGGGTGATGCTGCTACAGTATAAAATAAACTGACTGATTATAGCAAAAACACTTTTTAATTTTTTTAATATTAAAATTACAAAAGTCTCATGTAAAAATGAACATTTATCACATTAAACTTTTTAGCTGTTCAATAGGATATAAATTTTGTTAGTTTTTTCACCAAGTTAGCTAACGGGTTAAAAAAGACCAATTAAGTTGTATATACTAAAAGCACTTTAAAATTATTTTTTAATATTAAAATTTCTAAAGTTTTGCATACAAATGAACATTTATTACTTTAACTTTTATAGCTGTCCAATGGTATATAAATTTTGTTTGTTTTTTCACCAAGTTAGTCACTAACTGGTTAAAAAAGATCAAAGTTTTTAGTTCAAGATCTAGTCACTAAATTGATATTGACAAAGTGAGATATATAGACAGTGCTGAAATTGTTTCTGTCTTTTTGTCTTGTAGTACTGTTGCAGCCTCTGAACACGTGGGCATTGCGTGATAGGCACTTGCCAATTTGTTCTGTCGCTATAATAATTGTGCTAAGCAGTGCACTAGTAACTAGGCATTCATTGCCTCACCCTAGCTGAACTTATGCCTAGTCAACTCCTCTACAGCACGTATATTTGTAATGTGCTATTTGCTTCATTTGTACTATTTGTTCTACATTTTTTGACCCAACAAGATGGTGCTCTCTGTTTAAAAGCAGGCTCAAAGCATGCCCTAAAGCAAATCATGAGCACCATCTAGTGGGGCTAATAAATATAGTAAATGGTCCACTGGCCATCATTAGCATCTGCTCAATAAAAGCAAAGGTAAATGTAGTGCTGTATCACCATCCATCCATCCATCCATTATCCCACACTTATCTAGGGTTGGGTCACAGGGGCAGCAGTCTAAGCAGGGATGCCCAAACCTTCCTCTCCTCAGCCAACTTCTCCAGCTCCACTGGGGGAATGCCAGGGCTTTCCCAGGCCAGCTGAGAGATATAATCTCTCCAGCGTGTCCTGGGTTTGCCCTGGGGTCCCCTCCCAGTTGGACATGTCCGAAACACACCTCCTCAGGGAGGCACCCAGGAGGCAACCTAGTTAGATGCCTGAACCACTTTAACTAGTTCCTTTCAATGCAGAGGAGCAGCAGTTCTATTTGGAGCTCCAAAGGTCTGAGCCCCATACCCTATCTCTAAGGCTGAGTCCACATGCTCTGTGAAGGAAACTCAGTTTTGCTACTTGTATCCATGATCTTATTCTTTCACACACTACCCAAAGCTCGTGACCATAGGTGAGGGTAGAACTGTAGATCGACTGGTAAATCAATAACTTTGCCTTCCAGCTCACCTCTCTCTTTACCACAATAGAATGGTACAGTGTCTGCCTTACAGCCACTGCTGCACCAATCTGCTGGTCGAGCTCCTGCTTCCTTTTTCTCTCACTTGTGAACAAGACCCCGAGATATTTAAACTCCTCCACTTGAGGCAATAACTCATTCCCCACCATGACAGGGCAATCCACCCTTTTCCGGTCAAAAACCATGACCTCAGACTTACTGATCCTGACCCCGGCCACTTCACACTCAGCCACAAACTGCCTCAGTGCATGCTGCAGGTTACAGCTCAATGATGCCAACAGGACCACATTATCCTCAAAAAGCAAAGATGCAATCCTGAGGCCCCCAAACTAGACCCTCTCCACTCCATGGCTACGCCTAGAAATTCAGTCCAGAAAAGTTATGAACAGAATTGGTGACAAAGGCAGCCCTGGTACAGTCCAACACTCTGGCAATGCAAACTAGACTCTCGCTCCATTTATATGGGGACACGATGGCCCACAATAACAAACCCCGTATGCCATACTCCTGAAGCACCCCCCACAGGATCCCCCAAGGGGGCACAATTGAATGCCTTTTCCAAGTCAACAAAACACATGTAGACTGGTTGGGTAAACTCCCATTACTCCTCCAGTATCCCTGTCAGGGTGAAGAGCTGGCCCAGTATTCTGCGACCAGGATGGAATCTGCATTGTTCCTTCTGTATCTGAAGTTTGATCAATGGGTGGATCCTGATCACTAGTACCAGGGCATAGACCTTCCCTGGGAGGCTGATGAGTGTGATCCCCCTGAAGCTGGAACATATCCTCTCCGGTCCCCTTTCTTAAAGATTAGCACAACCACCCCAGTCTGCCAATCCAAAGGCACTGTCCCCAGCCTCCACACAATGTTTAAGAGGTGTGTCGGCCAAGGCAGCCTAACAACATTAAGAGCTTTCAGGAACTCAGGGCAAATTTCATCCACCCCCGGAGCCTTACCACCAAAGTTTTCCTGACTGCTTCAGTGACCTCAGCCCTAGGTCAGCCCTTAGCCCTGAGTCTTCCAGCTCTACTTCTTCCTCCAAGGAAGGTGTATCAGTAGGATTCAGGAGGTTCTTGAAACATTCCTTCCACTATCTGACTATATCCCCATTTACGGTGAACAGTTCTCTATCCCTGCTGTAAACGACATGTGTAAGACCCTGCTTCTACCTCTTGATTCACCTGATGGTTTGCCAGAATCTTTTCAATACAGACCGAATGATATTTTCCATCCTCTCCCAAACTCCTCCCACACCTGTGTTTCTTCTTCAGCAACAGCCAAAGCCACATTCCTCTTGGCCTGCCAGCACCTGTCAATTGCTTCAGGAGTCCCACAAGCTAATCAAGCTCAGAAGGCCTCCTTCAGTCTGAAAGCTCCCTTTACCGCTGGCGTCCATCACTGGGTTCGGTGATTGCCACTGTGATAGACACCAACAATCTTATGGTCACAGCTCCGCATAGCCACCTCAGCAATGGAATCCTGGAACAAGGCCCATTCCAGCTCAATATCCCCTGACTCCCTTGGAATACAAGAGAAGTTCTGCTGGAGGCGTGAGTCCAAACAGGAGCCTCCGCCAGATACTCCCAGCATACCCTCACTATGTTTTTGGGTCTAACAGGGTTTTCCGGCATCTTCCTCCACCATCAGATCCAACTCACTACCAGGTGGTGATCAGCTGACAGCTCAGCTCCTCTTTTCACCCAAATGTCCAGAACATGCAGATGCAAATCCAAAGATACGATTATAAAATTGATCATCAGACTTCAGCCCAGGGTGCTCTGGTGCCAGGTGCACTTATGAACACCCTTAGTTCGAACATAGTGTTCATTATGGACAGATGGTAGTTAGCAAATAAGTCCAATAACAGAGCACCACTCAGGTTCAGATCGGGTAGGTCATTCCTTTCAATCACACCCTACCAAGTTTCACTATCGTTACTCATGTAAGCGTTAAAGTCCCCCCCTCAGGGTCCTATCCCACTGGAGAGGTTACATTCCATGTGCCTAAAGCCAGATTTGGTCACTGACGATCAGTCCACCGTGGCCCCTGCTTTCGAATGCCACCTGATCTACATTGCACACAACCCTCAAGGCTCCCCCTGCAGGTGGTGGGCCCAGAGGAGGGTGAATCCATGTTCTCCTTTTAGGCAATGCCCGGCTGGGCCCCATGGATCTATTATGGTGTTCTTCTTGGGGATCTATGTGAATTGCAGTTTATCTAGCCACTCATCTAGGACCAATATGGCTTGGGAGACTTTGCTAGGGGCAATTGCCCCCGACATCATAGCAATGCCACTGAAATGTGCATTGTGGATACTGTTATGGAAGGGCATGATGACTCAAACTCAAAAACACAAGAAACAAAAGGACCATGAGGGGTCAAAAACAAAGCAGGCAAAAGACAAAAAGACTAAGGCAGGGAGCAACACATGAAAAACCACAGCAAACAGCAGCAAACACAGGGCAACAACAGCTACAAACACAATGACCAACTGAGGAACAAGGGCGAGGGTAAGCCGAGGGACAGGTGTGGGCCAGTTACAATCAACCAAACACTAGGGCTGGGAGCAACAAGGCACAGGTGAGGGATTCACGAGGGACTCAAACACTAGGAGAAGGGTGCACAGTGACACCTGCTGGTCAGGCAGGCACTGCTCCTGACAAGATACAATTGCAAGGTGGTACAATAAAATTTCTCTTTATCAGCCACCACTAACTTGGGATAAATAGTTAGTTGGTCAGTGCTGATCAGGGCGAAAATTGGCCATTAACGGTCACTAGCTGATCGATTGGTGCATCGATACTACTTTGTGTGCTTACCTGTAGCATGCAAATGTGACAGCGTGTAACCTGGAGGTAAGAGTATCTTCATCTTTGAGGAGGATTTTGCCCCCAAAAATTAATTCTGATGTGGACCAATTGACGCATTGAATTGCCACATTAATAATAGATTTATCAAAAATGCATAGATACATTTTTACACCCCTAGTGTGTATGTGTGTCTGTGTCTCTGTGCTTGATTGATAAAGGAATATTGAATGGGTTTTGAAGGGCATATGTTGATCTTGCTTCCATATCCCTTAGTTTTGATAACGTTTGATACAATTTGCGCCGTGTTTTTTTTTTAGTAGAAGTTATGGATGGGCAAAATGACTCTTTTTTTAGGACGCAATTCATTTGATTCAGTTCACATAAAAGATTCATTCTGATTTGTTCACCAACTAGTTCACTGGCACTTCCTGTTTGCATGAATTAAAGCTGAAACACTTGTGTCCCGATATATTTTAAAAAAGCCTATTATTTAGGCTTTATAGTGCTAAGGGGTATTCTAAATATCACCAATAAGTCATGTGATAAAAATAATATTATTATTGAATTATAGTCTAAGTCTTGGCAACATTATACCTTTGCTACTAATGTTTGTTAAAAATGCAAACCTTACAGCTCATCACATAGTCAGCTGAGACCAAACGCTGACAAACCTTGGTTAAAATTGTTTTAAATCGTGCAAATGTTGCATCCATTTGCAACATACAGTAAGTCACTGCATACATAGGCAGTATATTACACCAGTAGATGGTGTAACCAACCCCTTCA
Organism: Mormyrus iriodes; assembly: GCA_011763525.2. NCBI lineage: Eukaryota > Metazoa > Chordata > Actinopteri > Osteoglossiformes > Mormyridae > Mormyrus > Mormyrus iriodes. The sequence continues at coordinate 6,165,150 of JAAGVU020000025.1, forward strand.
CAACTTTAGGTCTCTCATTCAGATCTGGTCATGAAAAGACATTATTCTTCAGCTGCATGGAAATTTTTTGTATTCCATAATGATGATATTGAGCAACATCGAGTGATTTGTTGGCACTGCTTTGAGTCTGTTGGCACAATTCACGGCAACACCACCATATTATTTGAAAAACTGTTGGTAGATAATAAGCCAATAATGTAATATGCCAATAATGCGAATAACATAATAATTTTGTAATCCATAAATCGTAGTTACTGCCTTATTGGCTGCTATGGCAGCCAATAATGTAATAATAGCCAATAATGTAATAAGTTTTTTGCATGATATAAGTAATTACATTTTCGATTCATAAATTTTATTATGTTAATGAGAAGTTATAACATTATTGACTTTTATTACATTAAGAATGGAAAAATTCCATTATCGGAAGTTAATATACTATTGGCAGATATTGCATTATTTGCTGCTACATGTACTTTTTCCAGTGTTGTTCAACCTTAAGTTCACAAAAAAGTATGTGGTTATTATATGCCTAAGCAATGGGTCTAATCTTCATTTCAGCAGCAATTATTTTGTGATACAAGAATTGTATAAAGTAAATTAAGCAAATTGATTCAAGTCAAAATGACAACAAAGACAGGCTATGCTAATTAGAGAGGCTAAATGGCACATATCTATGGCAAACCTCGCTTCATTGTGTGAGTTGAACCTGAATGTCTTCTTTTAAGATGTATTTGCGTTGCAGTCATGCTGTGGTGAAACTTAAGTTCTTCTTTGAATACTGATGGATGGACTGATGCTGCATTTTCATTAATTTTTCATGTGAAGTGATTCCACTTTTACTTTTGCTCTTAGGCCCAATCCAAATGTCCAGCTGTCATAACCATTTCTTTTGGTTATTGTTTAATGATGCTCTTTTGGCAAGAAAAGGAGTAAATTGATTGTTTGACAATTACCTCTCATCTACCCAGGCAAGAGCCTGGAACATGTTCAAATTAGGCAGTCAGTCCTTTAAGTGCCTTGGCCGTGAATAAAGTGCAAATCTTAAAATAAAAAGTTGAAAACACACAATAGTAAGCAACATGTTTTGGCGTAGTCAAGGTAACATGATATGTTGCAACGTGCTGTCCCATTTCTGTTTATACAATTTTGAGGCCTTTTGCACTCAATCACAATTACTAGGTGACATCCATTAAGTTTGTGAGAGTTCAGGGCTTAGACCTTAGGGGGACATTGGGATTGGGCCTTTATTTGGACCCTATGCTGTCTTCCTTCCACCATGTTGCTGATAGTTCAAGAAGGAAAATTTTGATAAATTCTTTTTAATAATCAAGTAATCGAGTTTAATCAAGTAATTGTGACAGCTCTATAACCATGGAATAAGTGGATTAATGCAGTCCAAGCTGTTGGTTTATGTGTTGCTGACAGATCCAGCAAAACCCTGAGTATTCCGCAGCTTGATAGACTGCTTGGCTGCAGACCAATATGGGAAGTTGGGAACCCCTAGTCTATGGGTACCAATCTAGGAATTAAATGTATATGAGAAAGATTAAAGAAATATTTCTGCAATTATTATATAATTTAACAATTACTTGTTTGTTTAAATGTATTTTATATGACTTTCTTCTATAGGTATTCAGTTTAGATTTGTTAGTATAATGAATTTTCACAATATTACACTGTTGATATTCCCTATGACTGTTATTTTTTAGGGTTAGGGGAAAATTATTTTTTTTTACATTACTGTGATTGTAGGTTTATTTTTTGTTAGCAAAGACAAAGTCTTGTTCAATATGTCAGTTTAGTAGCTGTTTATATCTGTATTTTTAGAAGGTTTAAATCCTCAGCTTTAAGCTTGTATCCTTTAAAATAAGCCTTTAATCCTGCAGCTGGGGCCTTTGACAAGAATGCGTATGACTGGAGTTCAGAGGAAGAAGAGTGTGATGGCAGGGCCCAGCCAGTCCAGGTGCTGATTGTCAAAGATGACCACTCTTTTGAGCTGGATGAAGCAGCATTAAGCCGTATCCTATTATCTGAGGAAACAAGGGAACGAGAGGTGGTGGCCATTTCTGTGGCTGGAGCCTTCAGGAAGGGAAAGTCCTTCCTTTTGGACTTCATGCTACGCTATATGTACAACCAGGTAAGCTCTTGCTGGACAGGTATACAAAAGACATTTCATTTCTAGTGTAACAATCAGGGATATTGTCTTCACTTAGGGTACCTCTTCTTAGACAAATTAGACTACATTTTACACATTCTGCACAAGTAGTCTCAGTCGTTGGTGGAAAAGTAGTCAATTTTCATATTTAAGTAAAGTACAGATACCACCCTAAAATGTTACTCAAGTAAAAATAAAAGACGTCCAGTAAAATATTACTTAAGTAAAGGTAAAAAAATATATATATAGTTTTAAAACAACTTCAGTATCGAAAGTAAAAAGTACTATACATTCATATCTATTGATCTTACAAAAAGCAATCTGTCCATTAAAATTTACTTAATGCAGATTTGAATATAGCATTTCAAGTTACAGTGTTATTAATATTTTCGGGGGTCATTACTGTATGCTTTCAGACAACAGGAGGGCATGTCTTTTATAATGAACCTGCTTGCGTTTGTAAGCTATTGCGTGCAAAAGCTCGCTCTTTTGTGTCTGTGTTTGAGAAGCTAAAATATGGCTCTTGGCTCATCTGACTTTTAGGGGCATTAAATTGAAATCGCTATGGTAAAGTTAATTAGCAGCGTATTCTTTTGGGGCAAATAAGTATAACTAAGCTAGTAAGTGGTTAAATATTACTTATTTTTGCTATATTTAGTTGTAAAGTGTAAAAGTTTAATTTGTGCATACAGAGCAGCTTGGATGCTGGCGCGTTAGTTTCAGTTTAGTACAGCAGGCTACCTGATACTCAGCCCTGAACAGATCCACATGCCAGCTACAAGGAACTGGAAATTGTGGACAGATTTATTAATGATGTTCATGATGAAGTAATCTTTAAGTATATATAACCTAATGACATTTGTTGATTGATGGTTAGATAATGTACCATAACATCCAGCAAATCCAGATCATATGTGTCTACAAGAATCCTGGTATGCCCGTTTTTCTGTGTGGCAGTTGCAGAGAGTTGACTACAGTGTGTTCAGCTTAAAGCAGTTTTTTTTTAAGGGAACTGCTCAAAATTGTCCACAAGTTCCAGACTTCAGGACCAACTGCTTTGCATGGTTCCCTATAGCTGACATGTGGATTTGCTCAGGGTTGAGTATCAGGAAGCATGCTGTACTAAATTTACTGAATCTAACGTGCTAGCATCAAGCCGATCTGTACTCTTACAGAAAAGAAGCTAGAAATGGTCAAAGTTCATGCTAAATAAATAAATAGAGCTCTTGTCTTCACACTGACTTTAGGTAAAACAGCACTAATTGTGTATTGCTTGTCAATAGGCAGTGGTGTTTGCCACCACTCAAACCAGGCATTTGTGTGGGGCCCCTGTTGCCCACAAATAGTCAGTACTATAAATAAACATGTTCCTTATTTAGGAGATGCTGCAGTATGTTCTGTTAACCAGCTAGCTAGCAACTATCTTCTGACTTTATTTGCTAGTTATGGGCCTATTCATTTCAATGAAAGGCCCATATTACTCTTCACCTAGTAAACGATACTTTCCGAATTTTCGCTTCGCCAATGAAATGCACGGAATTCACTTTGATGGCAAGTCGTAGAGCTAGCCTAGACGAACGGATTGACATATCGTTTGTCTCTGTACGCCTTACGGATCGCGTGCAATCCCTTCTCAAAGTCGAAAAAAAACTTTATTT
>JAAGVU020000025.1:6179857-6199022 GCA_011763525.2 Mormyrus iriodes
ATAATCACAGCTTGCACCTTGCTTTTAGCAAGCAAGCCCACTCTTGTCTGTGCAATAATGTTAGCATGCCCAGGGGGACCTTGGACCCCCAGAGGTTTTTTTTCTCCTTACTTGGGAGTTTTTGGTTTCTCTCTTCCATTGTCATCTGGCCTTCCTTCTTTCTTTAGTTAAATTCTTTGTCTTAGTATTCTCTCAAACATTATGTAAAGTGCTTTGGGGCGACTGTTGTGAAAAGCACTATATAAAAATAAATTGAATTGAATTGAATTGAATTGCTAGTAACCAGGTTGTTCTTTTAGCATTTTGACTACCTTTATGGGAATTTTTTGTAAGTGTAAGACTACAAAGCAATCATTTTATTTAAGTTATTGTTTCCCAAAATATGTCAAAAAATAGTACAGATTGTATTTGATGAAAATAAGATATTAAAGTAAAATATTGAGTTTTGCACTAAAATCATTCATTGAAAAACAAAATTAAACAAATAAAAGCGGAGCAGTATTATGCTTCCCAAAAGCATAATTAGCAACTATGTTACAATTACACACTTACACATTTGGACCCATGCACCTGAATGGTTTCTACAAAACCAAGATGTTACCTGCATGTAAAAAACCTGTGCTACCTCTTGCCAGTTTGTCATGCATTTCTTTATTCCAAGTCCACACATGTATTTGTTTCATCTTCCAAAGAATACAAGCAAATAGTGTACTAGCTTTTTAAGCTTGCAATTAATCATCTATCTCAGCCTGCTATTGTGATTAACAGGATAAATTTTTTAATCGATTGACACCACTAGTTTCTGTATTTATTCCCTTTAAATGAGGAAAATACTTGTACAAGCATTTGTTTGAATATTTCTTGTTTAAATAATTAAGTAGGCAATTGTTTATGAGTGTTATATGCATTATATTGCCAGATGTGAATGAAACTATTTTAAACACTTTTAAACAATTTATACAATATATCTAATCATTTATCTGGAACAAGAATTCAGAATTTTTTTTCCAATTTATTTAAATTATTCTAACATGATGAGACAACAGTGAGTCAGTTTTACACACCATCATGTGATTTATCCAAGCTATAGTTTCAGAGTACAAACAAATAAGTTGAAGACCTCAACAGGAGTAAATGCCAGAATATCATGTGGTTTAATTTGAAACTGCTGCTGTGTGGCATTGATATAGCTCTGTATTAATAATTTAATAATATAATTTCATACATTTCATTGTATAATTTAATAATAATTGTACTAGCAATACCTGCAAGATGCATACTGTAAATAGTATGGTGAATCCCATCCACTTCTTTTTTTGTAGGCATATATAAAGATTTATCAAGGAGAAGAACTGCCTCATCCAAAATCAATGCTACAGGTGTGTAATTATTTTCTGGAGCACAACCTTTATGTTCATAGACAAAAAGTGGTTTATTTTGCTCATTAATCTTTTTTTTCATATTTTAAGGTACAACTGTTAATGCATGGTCAAATTATGAAAATGATTGCTGTTACCTCAAAACTATTTACAGGGTGAAAATCCCAGTCACCTCAACAGTTGTTCATCTATAAAATTATTTTGCTATCTTGAATTTCTTTGTCGTTCAGGCTACAGCAGAAGCTAATAACCTGGCAGCAGTTGCAGCAGCTAAGGACTTGTACAATAGAAAGATGGAGGGGGTAAGAAGAGTCAGATGATATTAATATTGTGAATCTAAAGCAAATTCATAAATTATTGAGTACTCTGTACTTGATACATCAGGTAAGGTAAACTACTATCTAAATGATTACGTCAGTATTGCAATTTAGATGTGGAAGTACTGCACAGGATGGAGGTATAAGAGACGAGGGTGATAGTGTCTTTCATACAGATATGTGGAGGCGACCGACCCTTCCTAGCCCCTAGTGAACTACAGGCACGGCATGGAGAGATCCGGGAAGAGGCACTACAGCTCTTTAAAGGAGTGAAGAAGATGGGCGGGGAGGAGTTCAGTCGCCGCTACTTACAGCAGCTGGAGGCAGAGGTGGACGAGGTCTTCATTCAGTATATCAAGCACAACGACTCCAAGAACATCTTTCATGCTGCTCGAACTCCTGCCACTCTCTTTGTTGTCATCTTTGTCATGTATGTTATAGCTGGAGTGACTGGTTTTGTTGGTGTGGATATCATTGCCAGTGTTTGTAACATGATTCTAGGCTTGGCACTGATCACACTCTGCACTTGGGCCTACATCCGGTATTCTGGGGAATACCGTGAGCTTGGCGCTGTTATTGACCAGGTGGCAGGAGCCCTCTGGGACCAGGTAACAACACAATACTAATCCATAACTGTTTTACTAACCTCTCATGGCAGAAATCCCAGTACACCCAAATACCTTTAGTGTAATATATGCTGTACCTCCTAAATGGCCATCTATAATTTTCCTAAGTATGGGATGGTTATTGCCACAGTTTATATAACAACCCAAGGGTTCTCTACATTTATTCCATACATTGTATATTTTTTGTTGTACAGTAGGTACAAAGTAAGTTTGTTATCTGAGCAATCAGAAAAGAAAAATCAATTTAATCAAAAATCTAGTTTGTTCATGGGATTCTAAACCATTTGAATTAGATTCAGGGTAGTCTATATCTTTTGCTCATTGGATTTTACTATAGATATGTTTTTCTGGTTGTTCTGTGACATATACTAAGGACAGTATGCTGTACTGATTTTAACGTACTGTTTTCTTTTCTTCTGTTGTCCCAAAGGGAAGCACAAATGAGGTAAGAAGGGATGGGGTGGCTTTATCATGCACAATAATCTGTTAATCTGATGAGGTTCAGTTCTGTAGGCCTTTCCTTTTCCACAGGCTCTTTACAAGCTTTACAGTGCAGCTGCTAATCACAGACATCTGTACCACCATGCCTTCCCCAGACCCCAGGCTGACACTACTGAAGAACAAAAAAGGAAGCAGAACTGAGTGATTGCCTGGAGAGTGAAATAGTTTTGCATTTGGATCACAAAGCAGCATGCTGGAAAGAGCAGAGGTGGAACATTCACACCTACAATGCAGGATTATTCTTTGTTGGGAAAACATACACATGTTATGATGGATTGCGAATAAACATGCACATGTTACATAATAGCTAAGACTATTAAAAATCAGAAAATTCTGACACTAGCAAAATCCTGTCCATAAGAGTGTGAGCTTCAAATAAAAAAAAATATAATTTATTATTTATTGTGAAATTTATGCATTTCATTTTAGATTTTTTTTCCATTCAGAAGGCAAATGCTGAACCTAGGAAATGCAGTGTTACTTGATTTTAGGCAATTTCATGTTGGTATGTAGTAACTGCTGTTATACACTAAGGGGTCTATTCTCTCATCAGGAGCGCAAGTCAAAAAAGCACTTAAAAAGTTTTGATTTACGCATATTCTCCCTTCATCAGCATGGTCATGCCAACTGTGCATAAGCCAAAAAAGAAGGCGTGACTGTGGATGTCATGAAAGGGGAGTTTCTCTCAATGATTCTGGCAACAAGCAAAATGTGGAACATGGACTCTTTAATTTACATTGCGAATGTAATTGAAATCAGTGGAAACTTTTTTTTATTCTGAAAATTCAAGCATTGTGGTAGCAATACTATGCCTGTATTCAGTCATTTTCACAAACATGAGAATCCTTCGCCAAAGAATGAAATGTTACAGTGAAATACAGTGTTTGAATTTTGTGCAGAACAATTGACACAATCATTAATTAACTTATTAGGTAAGTTCTCATGAGGCCAAATGAAGCTTCATTAATTGTTTGCTGTATTTTCTGACCCCACTAGATAGCAATCTCTGTTAAAATAGTGCTCAAAGCATGCACCCCAACGCAAACCAAGAGCACCATCTAGTGGAGTCAAAAAATACAGCAAATAGTTCATGAAGCTTCATTAGGTCATCACTACTACTGTATATTCAAATTATGTCATTTGTAGCTCAGATTTAATAATTTCTCAACCATTTCCCCCAAATAGGCACTACTGTTGCAGTTTTACGATCAAATAATACAAAACTAGATTAAATGTTTTTAAATCTTTCAGTTTTATTGGTTGGAATTCACAATGGGCAATTAATAGGTATAATACTATGTACCTTAATTTTAAATATTTTGTTTTGTCAGTTGTTTTACTCTGCAACTGACTGTCAACATTTTAGAAGATTAAGTTGTATAATGTGAGTCTGGAAAAATTAGGCAAAATTGATGGTAGGGTAATGTGTTTGTGAGAATGACCCATATTGCTTTTAAGAACGAATCCATATACTTTCTGGGCTACGTTTTTTTTCTTTTGCTATTTATTCAAAACAATTCTGTAATCAACAAATATGCCTTATGAATAGATATTGTGTAAATACCAGTATTATTTATAGCATGGACTGAAATAGAATGCAATACTGATAAAGTAATACTGCAATTAACTGCACAGTCCCAAAATGCATATATGCGATTTATTATTCCAAATTGCTAAGCACTGCCACTAAAACCCGAACCATCTACACCAGGGATCGGCAATCTTATCCTCAAAGGAGCAGTGTGTATACAGGTTTTTGGGATAACCTTTAGGTCAGCTGTTCAAACCCAGGTGTAAGGACTCTTCAGCGAATCAGTCCTCTAATTAGTAATCTAATTAGGGATTTGCAGTGAAAACCTGCACGTCCAACGGCCATTTCTGGATAAGACTACCCACCCCTGATCTACATCATCAAGCACAGAATTGCTACCATGTAGGCAAGAGTCTTGGTCAGGATGTTCCGTTGGGGACTCCTGACCTAATATGTGTGAAAAAGTCTGCTCAAAAAAACAGGACAAATCGTGTCTCGAGTTGGATCCACCCAGAAACATGCAACACATTCAGGGACAATCAGTTAAAGTACAAGATGAAGGTGGAATTTTCTTGGTTGTCAGTCTTTGCACCCTTCTCTAACTGTCCCACTCTTGCAGAAGCGCAAGCATATTCAGTGTGACATAGGATTATGAGGACACTACTTCCATGGAACTTATTTTTTTGCTCATTTTAAACGAACAATAATTATTAATCCACAGGTCTTTTAGCCTAAATGATTTGCCTACTAAGCATGTTGACAAGGCAGATATCACTTAAATCTAGCCTAATAGTAATATATTTATATATGCCGTTGTAACTGTTGTTATATAATTCTTAATTATATGAATTATATACATTTTGGACTAACATTTATTTCTAAACATATGTCAGAAGTTTCTTTTTCGTACATGTTCAGCTTTTTGAACACTGCAATATTGCATTTGGCCATGGAGAGGCACATGATTAAGTAGAGACCTCCAGAATGCATAGTGATAAAAGCACTTAGTCACTGGCAGAATGCGCCTAAGGGTTATTTATATGTGACAAACCCATATTTTGGCGTTTCTCCACCCAGAGTGCATATCTAGCCTAAGTGCACTTAAACACCACACTTAAGTCAATGGGAGAATACGATTAACTGAAAAAAGTGTGGAGCGATGCACTTCATTGACTTATGTGCATGGGAAAATCAAGCCCTAAGTGAGGAACTTAAGTTGTCATTCTGACGATGTATAAATGTGAGCCTATAACAATAGTCTTTTTCTTATGCTGAATGTATTGTTTAATGCAATTAAAAGAAAAAAATGTCAGAATTTATTTAAACCTACTTAATAATACATCCAATATAAAGTATACTGAATACACCCATTCTGAGCATGTAGTCCTGACATTTTCTACGAACCCTGAAAACTGAGTGAAAAACCCAACAATTTGAAAGTGCAATTTCAATTTAACATGACAAATGGATACATGATAAATTTTTGGTGAATCATCTTTTCAAGTGAACTGAACCTGTTGCATTATCTATAAATGTGTGTGACTCTGTATTACATTTAAACTGATAAAAACCAGAATTCGATGTCCTTTGCACATTCTTCAGTCATTTACACTTACATTTTCTATTTCAGTTAAAACTGTTTCATTCTTTAATAAAAGCTGGAGGAGAATGCATGTTTTGGGAGACTCCTTTACTAGAAAGACCCAGTACAATCCCTCTCACATACTGGGTATTTATGTGAAGGCATGCTAAGCACTGTGTTCTTAAGTAGTTTCCAGTTGTAACCTGATGGCTTATGTTTTAAGAATGCTTGCATGTTATAAAAAATGTGAAGTTTCTGAATGGTTTCACTTGTTTATACTTTGTTTTGGTAATCTATATAATAGTGTAAATGTGCACAAACAAATTTTGAGAACTGGCCCATCTAATATACAAAAAGATATATTTGAACTGGGAAAACATCTACTGTAAAAGCTATGATTTTTCTTTGTTACAGGAAAAATTTGATTGCAACGTGTGATAATTGAGATGCGCACAGTAATGACAGATGCATGGTTTGCTTTCTGGAAACCACTGGCAGAATGCTCCACCCAGCTTTCATTACCACCTGTATTGTACCCATAGAGCACAGTGAAATTCTGAGTTTCTCATACTGAAATAACACTGCAGCTAGGAAGGACTGCTGCAGTTTATACAATTTCCTCTATACTTATTCTACATATAGTATCACTTATACAATATATTGAGCATTTTTGTTAATTGAACAGTTAGATTTGGACAGAACTGATTAATTCTCACAAAGCACAGTAATTACATATGGTCATGGTGTAAACAAGTATTTCAACTTATAATAGTGGTATCACTAGTAATTGAGTGTACATAAGCAGGTGTCATGAAATTAGAGAATTGGTTGATTCATGACCACCAGAGTACTACTACTTCAAAAGAATGGCTTTGAAGATTAACCGTCTACTATACCTCTATCTAGCAAATGATTTAAAATACGAAACTTTGATACTTTTCACTGTACACAGAAAGAACATTTGTGTTGGACTAATAATTAAACCAGAGCAGGTTTAAATCAGCAAAAAACAGTTATTGCATAGCAGCATATATATTGAGCTTTGTCCCTCTACACATGATATGCTAAATTGAGCTACAGCAATTTTGTTAGGGTGCTTTTCCAATGCACCTGCTATCATACTTTTGGCACAGTACTTACCATACTTGTCTTTTTCCATTGACTTCGAGCATCAATATGGAAAGTTCCAGTACCTAAAGTGCTAAACCAACTGGAGTACTTTATTGGTACTTCGGGGTGGGACTTGAAATGCTTTTTCGTCTATTGGTTATGCAAATAGCCTGCGTCTGAAACAATACAATTGCAGTCTTGAAAACAGTTGCGAACTCAGAAACCAACAATAAAAGAAATTTAAAAAGTAATAATCATTGATGCACTGACAAATGAAAGACCCAAGCTTAAATCGCGATCCGGTTGGAATACCAGATACAAGATAAGGATGGCATAACAAGAAATAAAGTATTTCGTATAATACAGCTACTAGGGCAGCACTGTACTGGAAAATTTTCAAATATCGCAATGTGATTTTGTTAAATCAATAACAATAATAATAAATAAAGTGTAGAGTGTAACAAATAAAGGAGCTCAACATATTTCTCACAAACCCATCTAGGAGTGATTTAAACAGCAAGGGTTAAAATCACTATGATTGTCTCAGAGAATGCATGCAAAGCGGATGCAAAAGCAGCGGAGGTAAACTTTAAACTGGTTTTTAAACATATACTAGATAATCCTTGAATAATCATTAAAATTGCAAAATGTGCTGTTGTTTTTTTTCTATGAATGTATTAGCGAAGCAAACTCCGTGCTCTATAATTTCCATACAGAATTGAAGGTAATTAAAAGTTATTTTAATCTAGCTGACTCGCGATGTGAGAATTGCATGTGTATAACACACATCGTCCAGCTTTATAATACGCCACAGCCATTTTTCGAATTCAGTACAAAGCACCCTGACTCACGTTGCGATGTCATTCGATGCTGTTACCCATTTTTACACCAGTGGAAAACCAACACCTTGAAGTACTATACTTTTCGTACTTTCTTGAAGTACCAAAAGTATGGTAACTAGTGTGATGGAAAAGCACCCGTAGTCACAAAATTCACTGCAGCTGTGCATAGTTCTTGGCCAGTGTACAAGGCAATATCATTTGAAAATGAAAGAATACTGAACATTAGCTGATGTACTAATTTATGCATGCTACAATGAATTTTCCATTTTTATAGTTCTCTCACCCAACATTATTAGCCATACTAATGAAGTGTGTGTGGGTGATTCTCATGAAATCTTGGTTTCAATGATTTCAAGCATGACAAATTTCTTTAGCCATTAATAACCAAGTGTTTGTAAGGGTAAATTAAAAATCATACAGAAAATTTTACAGGTTTTTTTTTTTTTTTTTAAACATTTTCCAAAAGAAGTCCTGAAAAATCTCATTACCACAACAGTCTGAAAACATCAAGACCATTAAGAAAGCCAATACATTTTCACATTTTAAAAAATGGCTTATTGACAGTCATGCTCATTAACAGTCAGGCTCAGTTACTTGAAATTCTGAAATAAACATGTTAATTTAAAAAATATATATTTAATTTTGAGTGATTTCTGTCATTACTGCAACATCTTCTGGAATCTACAACCTAATACTTTTTGGATTTAATTGAAACTTGATATATTTTTGAAGTAATGTGGCAAACCTGAAGGAACACAACATATAGAATACACATGAATCTAAAAGCAAACTACCAGTTTTTGATTTATTAAATTAACATTAAATGGACACCTGTTGTGGTAAGGACACAGGTTTTGGAAATGAGGTTGATGGTTTCATGAGAATCACCTGTATACGTAAGACACAATCTGATAAATTTGCCTAAGTCCGTTAATTACAGTCGCATTTTAGAATACCAATATATACCAATACAAAAATCAATTGATCTTATTTAATATATTTCAATGAGCTGGAAATACACATTTTAGGTGGAGTATTTTAAATTTTGGGTTATCCGACTTGAATTAGGATGATTCTGAATGATTCCATGTCCGTGTAGAATGAAAACTGCATACAGTGGAAGCATTTAGTTCTTTTGACAATACATGATGAGTAACATAGTACATGGAAACAGCAATTAACCCTGTTGTAGATAAAAAAAAAATAGTACTGACTGAATACAAGGCAAAGTATCATTAATAAAGGATTATCACCCTTCTCAATCCTACCAGATGCTTTACCTCCCTCCCAAGCTTTAAGGTGAAAGTAAACAAATCAAACAAAATTCAGATAAAAATTGGATATATCCACATACAAATAAACTATATTGTATAATGTACAAAAGCTAATACACATTACAAATCTCCAATATTTTATAGGAAATCCATATTAAACAATTGCACAGCGCCAATAACCAGACATTGTGCAAGACAATATGCCAAAATATGATGCAGTTTGTTTAGATGAGCGATCATAAATATAGTGTATATTTTTGTGTATGGGAGTAGGCCTGAGAAAAGTCAACGATAACTTGGCCAGACTTACAAAACTCAGAAAACACTTTATAAAGCATTAGTTTTAAGCTATAAATTATATCAATCTCCACAGATGTACAAATTTGACTACTGTGAACGCTAACAAGAATGTCCTTGTACCAACTTTATAAGAGTAATTATACATAAGGCACAAGTATTCATTCAGCTTCCACGTGCACATAATCTTCAATTCTAAACCTATACATTTTATACATTTACACACGGCTGAAAAAACAGAAGCACTTTAAATACAATACAAACCACGACTCCGATGAAAGACTGCATACTTGTTCTGAAAGCTGAAGCACCTACAGTCACTTGTTGCTGGTGAAGTTCTTGGGGTGCTGCTGTGCATACCACTGCTGTCGCTGCTTTCTTGTATCCACCTCTGACAGCAAAGCTTGTCGGTAGGCTTCATAGGACTTGACAATGCGCTCCAGTTCTTTCATAAAGAGTAGCTTCAGCATACCTTGGTATGTGTCTAGATCCACAAGCTGGAACAGCTCCCACTTCAGAATATGATCATACCTAATGGCAAATAAAGCATAATATCTATTCAGTGTGGTTCTTAGAATAAATAATACATTTTATTTATATAGTACTTTTCAGGATCTCAAAGATGCTTACAAAGAATAAAGTAAATGGCTAAAACAAAGCACATTATGGTTAAGGAACGTCATAGGTTTGAGAAAAAAAGTTTTTTAATTTGTGTTTGAAATATGGGACCGAGACCGACAGACAAATGTCACTGGGGAGGGAGTTCCAAAGTTGGGAGCTAAACGTGAAAATGCACAGTCACCAAAGTCATGGAGTTTGGATGAAGGGATGAGGAGAGAGCCAGAAGAAGAGGATCTAAGACTGCAGGGAGGCTGGTAAGGGAGAAGCAGTTCAGAAAAGTCGGATGGGGGTTGGTTCTTAAGAGCTTTGAATGTCAGGAGAAGTATTTTAAAGTGGATAAGTCCTTTTATAGGGAACCAGTGAAGGCTCAGAAGTATGGGAGTCATCTGTTGGTAGGAGCGAGTCTGGATGAAGTGGTGGGCAGCAGAGTTCTGAACTATTTGGAGTTTATGGATGGATTTACCTGTACCAGCGAATAATGAGCTGCAGTAATCTAGACGGCTAGAAATAAAGGCATGAATAAGGGACTCAGCAGCAGAGTTAGAAAGGAAGGGCCTAAGCCGGGCAATGTTGCAAAGATGGAAGTAAGCCGTTTTTATTGTGGAATGTATGTGCGCATCAAATGAGACGGTTGGGTCAAAGGTAACACCAAGGTTTCGAACCAGAGGAGAGGGGAAGATGGTGTGCTCAAATTGGAGGGTAATTAGCTTGATTTTGTTTAGTGTGGATTTTATTCCAAAAACAATCCTATCACCGTTGAGTTTCAGAAAATTTTTGCTCATCCATTACTTGATTTCAGAAAAACATGATTTAATACATGTAAGTTTATGGAGCTGGTACTGAAGTAAATCTGGTTGTTGTTGGCAAAGAAATTTAGGTTAAAATCGGTGAATGATCTGACCTATGAGTTAAAAGTAAATAAGTAGTGGCCGAAGGACAGAGCCCTGGGGGATGCCACGTGTGATAACTGATGTGTCTGATTTATGACCTGATAGGGTAACAAAACGTTTTCTGTCAGTGAGATGAAATGATTCAGTCAAGCACTACCTCACAAACTCCGAGGCTGCGGAGTCTTTGTATTAAGATAGTTTCTCACCCTGTGTCGAAGGCCACACTTATGCAAAGCAGAAGTACATGGCTTCTGGCACCAGTGTCTGTAGCAACAACTAGGTCATTTAAGACTTTGACTAAAGCAGTTTCTGTACTGTGGAACTGGCGGAAACCGGACTGAAGTGGTTCAAGAAGGCCATTATGAAGGTAAGTGAGAGGCTGGGAGCAGACTATACTTTGCAAAGGTTTTGAAAAGAAAGGGAGATTATAAATTGGGCGATAGTTGACAAGGTTAGGTGGGTCAAAACCACACTTTTTAAGGATAGGGGTGACAGCCACAACTTTAAAGGCAATAGGAACATCACCATGGGCTAGGGATAGATTAAAGAGCGTGATGAGGAGGGAACCAAGCACCAGGAGACATTGCTTTGTTAGGATCAAGTGAGCAAATTATAATTTATAAACAACTACTGTTTGTGCACAGAACACAGGCCAGAGCTTTCCCCAACACAATATAAAATATAAATAAATTATCATGGCTCCTGTTCTGAGTTCCGAGTGCAACATGTCTGTTCTTCTCCAGTCATTAACGGTATTTTATCTGTGAGAAGTGTGAATTAGTTGCTAGGCTAACAAAACAATAGGTTCTCCACACACAGTAAATCACCCACCCAATGCTTCTGGACCGTTGTGCAGCCTTTGATACGGTTGACCACATCACTACAACTGAACTACAAAGACTCAAATCTGAGGTTGGACTGTGTGGAATGGTGTTGAAGTGGTTTAAATCGTATTTGACTAATCGTTATCAATATGTTCAGGTGCCAAAAATTTATACTCCGTTGTCTATGTCATTAGTCAAATATGGAGTGCCACAGGGATCAGTGCTTGGTCCTTTACTGTTTTCTCTCTACATGCTGCCACTAGGTGAAACAATGAGAAAATGTTAATTATCATTCCTATACCGACGACACGTACATATACATTTCGGTCATGCCTAACGATTCTGCACCTATTGTCACTCTAGATAAGTGCTTCAATGAAGTCAAGACCTGGACGGCTGGAAACGTCTTATTAAATGCTGACAAAACTGACGTTCTGTTATTTGGTGGTAAGTCCATAGATCGGAATGCCATAATGTCTGCACTCCACTCCAAAGGGCTGAACTTTTCCCTCAGTAACTCAGCCCGTAACCTAGGTGTCATCTTAGATACAAGCCTCTCATTCAAATCGCATGTGGATGCAGTATCGAAGGTTGCTTCCTACAGCTACGCAACATTGCCAAACTACAACAATTTCTTACTATTCAAGACAGATAAATCAATACATGCCTTTCGTATACAGTAAGTTAGACTACTGTAATGCTCTGTTATCCGGGACTACACACTGCACATTAATCTCCTTGTAGCGTATTCAAAATGCTGCAGCTCGAATCATCACCAGAAGCAACACGTTTGAACTCAAAGTTCTCCTACTTACATATAAGGCAGTTAAAGGTCTAGCACCTGCCTACCTGACAGTGTTACTTGAAGTTTAC
Source organism: Mormyrus iriodes (assembly GCA_011763525.2). Taxonomy (NCBI): domain Eukaryota; kingdom Metazoa; phylum Chordata; class Actinopteri; order Osteoglossiformes; family Mormyridae; genus Mormyrus; species Mormyrus iriodes. The sequence goes on from JAAGVU020000025.1 coordinate 6,192,525, forward strand.
AAGCCGCATCGTCCACTCAGATCACAGAATGCAGGTTTCCTTCCTTGTCGTTCCACATATAAATAAAAGTGACAGTTAGCAGTAAAGCATTCTGCTACAGGGCCCCTATATTGTGGAATAGTTTACAAAGCTATGGTCGGGATGCTGAATTGGTCTGTCTTTAAATCTCAACTGAAAACCTATTTCAGTTTAGCTTACCCACAACTTAACTTATAACAAACCATAACTATGGCTGCTGGCGCTGCTGTACATGCCATTTCTATCTAGTATGCTTATCCATTAATGTGTCAATGCATGTTCTGATCACTCATGCTCTTTGTCTTCCCACATGTCCGGGTGGTGCTGGCGGAGGGCACAATCGGAGCTAGAGTCCTGGTTCGGTCCCATGGACAGGTGAAATCGTGGATGAGACTTATGAACTGTAACATCGTGGGTGCAGCCTCCAGTCTGCTACCTTACACAGGCCAGCGTGGAGAACAAACTCATTGTTGTACTTTGGCATGACCATAATCACATCTTGCACCTTGCTTTTGGCAAGCAAGCCCACTCTTGTCTGTGCAATAATGTTAACATGCCGAGGGAAGTTGGGCAGCCAGCTGACCTTGGACCCCCAGAGGTTTTTTTTCGCCTTACTTGGGAGTTTTTGATTCCTCTCCTACGTGGTCACCTGGCCTTCCTTCTTTCTTTAAATTCTTTGTCTTTGTATTCTCTCAAACATCATGTAAAGCACTTTGGGGCAACACTGTTGTGAAAGGCACTATATAAAAATAAACTGAATTAAACTTAGACATCCCGTTGAAAATTCTCTGGTAACTGATTATTTTAAGAAACTTGACTGTAGCAACACCAGCAACCATAATAAATAGTCTTCCTGGTGCCAGAGTGACCAACATCTTTAAAACTGCTTGGTATATTTTGCCGCTGACAGTAGGGGGCAGGGAGTCCCTCTTTGTATATTTTGTCAATCGCAATCGACTGGCATTATCCATTAATCATGTTACGATCCATCTGGAAACACATTGGGTTGGGCACCCCTAGTCTAAAACTAAGTCAGTCACACGTATATGCTATTAGATGTTTTATGGTAGGCCACTGTGGGAGACAAACTTGCAGATGGTTGATTTGAGACAAAGTTAATACCTACAGCAAAATTAAGACAATTACCTTAAAATTTCCCCGATTCCATTTTAAAAAGATCATTCAAGACTTAAAGGGTAGTGGAACCCTAATCATCTACCTGCTGCACCATGGCTACTTCTACCTGGACAAGCCAGGATGTACTGGCTATTTGAACAAGCTAGGAGGTTTTTTTTTTTTTTTTTTTTTTTTTAAGTGCCTTCAATACCATCCAGTCAATTAGTGGTCACCCATACAGGTGGAAGCCCCCCTAGTAGCATGGATTATGGACTACCAGCCCGGGCACCGACAGTATGTTCATTTTCAGGATGGTGTGTCTGACAAGGTGCAGAGAACATATAGCTCTGCAGGGGACAATCCTTTCCTCCTTTCTCTTTACCCTGAATACCTCAAGCAAAACATGACTCTGCAGTAGTTGGTTGTATACGGAATGGAGACATGACATACACAGCAGGGCTAAATGCACTGTGTTGTGAGACATTACCTGTGACCATCAAAATTATCTGCAATTTGGGTCACAGTAGGCCTTCTGTTGGTTTGCGAATGAAAGCCGTCCTGTCTGGTACATCTCATATCGGCGAACCCTGGCCCCCCAACACCCTGTTGGTCATTTGTGGTTTTCCCCTCCTTAGACCACTCTGCATAGGTACTCACCTCAGCTAACCATGTACACCTGCAGAAACCTTGTCATTTTGGAGATGCTCTGATCCAACAGGTTGGCTATAATAATTTGCCTCTAGTCAAAGTCATTCAAATCTTTACCCTTTCCTATATCTTCTGCATTCAACATGTGAACTACAGTACCAAATATTAACTTATCTAATGTATCCCTGATGCATGAGAGACATTCAACACTATTCACTTCAGGTGGTGGTGATGCGGTTTTTGCTCATCGTTATGTACACACACAAGCTGTGAATTTCGGGGAGCATGTGCTGATGCAGCGTGTTGCCACATCTACCACATGACGAGACACCTCGGGATCCTGGCTGGAGCCCACGCAGGCAGACACAGTCTAGTCCCACCCACACCCCCTGTTCTGACTGAATGATCCCCCCATGCTCTCCCAATCCGTCTGCTGACTTCATGGGAAGAGTCACCAGAGACAGGAATGTCGCTGTTGAGGTAGGTGAACCTTTTGACGACGTCGACACTTCTCCCCGCATAAATACGCACTACTGATGGCTGTGCCTAAGAAGTCATTAAAGGCCTGGATCTTGGTTTTGATCCAGGACACTCGCAATCCCAGACACCCAGACTCCTTGCTCAGTCTCTCAAGAGTACCAATCAGAGCCTCCATTGAAACTGCAAAGATCACAGCATCGTCAGCAAAGTCAAGATCAATGAATCTTTCTTCACCAACAGAGGCCCCACAACTGGCAGTCTCAATGACCCTGCCCAACACCGAGTCAATGCAAGCACTGAACAGAGTAGGAGCAAGAACACACCCCTGGTGAACCCCAAAATCAACCGGGAACAACGTAGAGGTTCTTCCTCCACCCTGCACAGCACTCACAGTACCAGTGAACAAGCAGACCATAACATCCAACAACTTCGGGGGGGATCCTGCGAAGTCTAAGGATGTCTTAAAGGGCAGCTTGATCAACTGAGTCAAACGCTTTACGAAAAATCAACAAAGGCTGCAAAGAATCTGTCAATATTCGCGCTTGTGCTCAATGAGAACCCTCAGTGCCAGGATGCGGTGGACTTCTTAGGCGTAAAACCAGACTTCTCCAGTTGCTGGCAGGCGAGCAAGTGGTCATGGACCCTGTTAAGGATGACCCTTGCAAGGACCTTACCTGGCACCAAGAGCAGTGTTAACCCCCTGTAATTGCCACAATCCAGGTGGTCACCCTTCCCTTTCCAGATAGGGACAAGACCCCTTTTCCAAGCAGATGTAACAACACCTGTCTCCCAAATAGAAGCAAAGATTGTCTGCAATGCCAGGAGGACACCACCAGCCTGGAGAAGTTCACCCCGAATACCACAGATGAGCTTCCCTACCCTCAGATGATTCACCACTCGTGCAATCTCAGTTAGATTGAGTGGTTCACAGCTGATTGAAGGATCAGCCTTCAGAACCATGGACCCAGAGATGTCCAGCATCCTAGCCAGAGGATCAGCTTTAAACCGCTGCTCAAAGTAGCTGGCCCAGTGGGTCACAACTGCAGTGTCTTCCGTAAGAACCGTTCCATCATCTGCTCTGGATGCAAGTGTTCGAGCAATATATTCTGATATATGTAATACTTCAATTCCTCTGTAAACGGGACATGGGTCGCTGGACCACAGAGGGTGTGTCACCTGCTCACAGATTTGTCTAACATATGCCTCCTTATCTGTCCTTAGAGCCTTCACAGCAGTCCTCCTCAGTTCCCGGTACAGACTGGAATTGCCACCAAGTCGTGCGCTGCAACTCCTCTCAATAATATCCAGGGTGCCCTGTGAAATGAAACACCTCCTTCTGGGAACACCGGCAACACCAACACAACCCTCAGCAACCTTCAGAGTCTTACCATAGAAGGTCTCCCATATCACATTAGAGTTGGTAGTCGCACCCAAGTCTGTAAGTTCCTCACACAAACTGCGTGCAAACTCATCAGAAACAGCTTGATCTTGGAGTCTGGCTATGTCCAGCCTCCTTCTCCTTGTAGGTGGTAGCCTACTGGATCTAAGTTGAATCTTCAGAGTAGCAACAAGTCTATGGTCATAATTCACAAATGCACACAATTCACATAGACCGTGCAGTTCTGCAGGAGCCACCAGCGTCTGCCCACGAGGATGTGATCGATTGATCTTCGCCACACCACCATATTGGAATGCCAAGTCCAAGGATGCGGCTCAGGATGTTGGAACCAGGATCCAGCGACATGCAGCCCATGACCTTTCACAAAATCAAGGAACATGGAGCACTTTCACCCTGGTCACCAGACCCATGGGGACTGACACAATCCTTATAGCCAGCTCTGTCAGTACCAGTGGTCACATTGAAGTCACCCATGGCCAGAGGAGTGACACCTCGTGGGCACCCATCAACCACAGAATGAAGTTGCGAGTAAAATGTCTCCCTTAATGAGACATCACTCACCGCGGTTGGACAACAGATGAGACACCCAAGGAGTGCCTTAGCCCTAATCTCATAATATGCTTGTTGAAAGGGGTGACATCAACCACCATCGGGAGGAGCCGGTCCGCCAGAGTAACAGCTACTCCCTGAGTATGGCACCCATCAGTGTGACCAGACCAAAAGTAGGTGTACCCACCTACATAGCTGTGGCCACTCCCCAGTCTGTGTACCTCAGAGAGCGCCTCCACTGAAACGTGGAGTTTTATGAAGCTCCCCCGACAGCAGAGGAAGATGGTCATCTTGCCGGAGAGACAAGATATACCACGTGCCTACCCAGATTAAAACAAAGGAGACGTATATGGGGTAATTCTTATGAACTCATTACTGTAACAACAATTTTCTTTGATGACAGATTCAAAATTATGCAACTTCAGTGTTTAAACAGGGGTAGTCAATCAGTTTTGTTATATTACCATTCATTTCTGTAATATAAATATGTAGTGAAACCCTTGAAGAGTAAGCAAATTAGAAAAAGATAAGCCAAAAATTGAACAAAAATATACATCACAGAAATCTACTGATTGCGGGTTACACACTACACTCTATATCGTGCGTGTGTTTTTGTTTTTAACGATCACATATCACGTGAAACCCCAGGACGGAGCAAGGACTGGTGTGTAGTCTTGGGTATTGAGAACCTGTTCTGTACGGTTCTAAATTTTTAAGATAGTAAATTTAATGAGATTTCAAATGCAGTATCACTTATTAATTCCTACACGTGCATTTTTAATCAAGTATGTACGGATTTATGAATGACAACCAATCATACGTTGTACGTGAATTATTTTCACATTTAAGAACCAAAAATGCATTTATTAGTAAATTACTATTTAGGTTTCGGAGGTATAATAGCACCACAGCATACTGCAGTATTTCCTTTTGGCAAAATAACATCTTGGAGAATTTCAAAATACTGAAATAGTGTTGCGTTTTAAAATAGTCGAAATACTGTGTAGCTGCGTGTAATGTATGGATGACCTATGCCAGAGTCTTAAATTTTAAAATGCTCCATTGCTAAGACCATTAGCCAGTCATTAGTTTAGAAATTGCCGGCTGCTAAACACAAAGGCCAGTCTATACACAAACATGTAAGTCAGATGTGTAATAACCTTGGTTTAAGTGGGTCTTATACATTTAAAATGTGCAGCTGCGGTGGGAAAGTATACGTATTCATTCAGCCATTGTTTAATTTAGCTTTATGTACCTCATGGTATTAAGCTGTCTCATGCATAAAACAGACCTATTTATAGTTTATCGACTAATAAAACCAGACCTGCGTACCATTCAGACAGGTTAAAAAAATATATAAAAAGTGTTGTTGACATCAAGGGTAAACTGCCATCCAAAATTCAGTATGTACCTGTTAATCTTATTTTATCTTCAATTTAATTCAATCCAATCAATTTTTATATAGCACCTTTCACAAGTTGCCCCAAAGCGCTTTACATGATGTTTGAGAGAATACTAAGACAAAGAATTTAAAGAAAGAAGGAAGGCCAGATGACGACAGGAGAGGAACCAAAAACTCCCAAGTAAGGAGAAAAAAAACCTCTGGGGGTCCAAGGTCAGCTGGCTGCCCAATCCCCCTGGGCATGCTAACATTATTGCACAGACAAGAGTGGGCTTGCTTGCCAAAAGCAAGGTGCAAGATGTGATTATGGTCATGCCAAAGTCCAACAATGAGTTTGTTATCCACGCTGGCCTGTGTAAGGTAGCAGACTGGAGGCTGCACCCACGATGTTACAGTTCATAAGTCACATCCACCATGTCACCCATCCATGGGACCAAACCAGGACTCCAGCTCAGATGGTGCCCTCCCTGGGCACCACCCGGACATGTGGGAAGACAGAGAGCAGAGTGATCAAAACATGCATTGACACATTAATAGAAAAGCATAGCAGATAAAAATGGCATGTACAGCAGCACCAGCAGCCATAGTTATGGTTTGTTATAAATTAAGTTGTGGGTAAGCTAAACTGAAATAACAGGTCTTCAGTTGAGATTTAAAGACTGAGACCGATTTGGAATCCCGAACATAGCTTGGTAAACTATTCCACAATATAGGGGCCCTGTAGCAGAATGCTTTACCGCCAAACTGTCACTTTATATGTGGAACGACAAGGAAGGAAACCTGCATTCTGTGATCCGAGTGGACGATGTGGCTTGTAAACATCAAGTAACTCTGTCAGGTAGGCAGGTGCTAGACCTTTAAGTGCCTTATATGTAAGTAGGAGAAC